>JAPFSE010000138.1:0-20135 GCA_030777785.1 Beauveria caledonica | reverse complement strand
GGAGGGCGTCCAAAGAGGAGGGTGTTTAAAGGAGGGCGTGCAACTAGAGGTGTCGGCAAACGGCGCGAAAGAAGATCAATTGCGCCGAAAAGTCTTTTTTTGCTTCTCATCGTCGCGAAGAATAAAGAAACTGCAAGCCCTCCTTTCTCTCATTCTTTTACATAATATGTTTTAAATTAATTCCATTCATCGGTACAGTAAGCAACCCAGGCACCCGGGCACCCCGGGGCGTATTGTAGATACACCAGGTTATATCTCAAAGAAGTAGGGGAAAAAAAATACACAGAAAAAGCATCTGGCAGCTTGTAGCGTTGCGGAAGCTTGTAGATTTTGTAGTGGCGTGGGGAAGCCAATTCCTCTACCTTCAGATATAGATAAGCAATAGAGCAAACACATTTGAAGAGACTTGTTCACATGCTAAATTTTACAGCCACGACAAGATGGTTTTGCACAGAACCAAATCGTAGTGAGGTCAGAAAGCGTTCTGACAATTTGACCATATAGCTATCTAGCAAAAAGCGTAGTGCTGCAAGCTATAGGCGCTTTGGCAGGGCACCTCACGCCAACCCAGCGGGCTCGGGGCATGGCGCGACGCAGGAGCAGACTGCCTAATACTCCTCGCAGCACTAAAACCCGGCCTAGTCACTAGAAGGCCGGTGTACTATAAAATCTCAAGGCCCAGCACAAGAGTGTCCTAAACGACTTCAACTTTAGGCATCCACAGTTTTCGCCTGGAAACCAGCCTCTCTAGCCGCAAGAATACCTACTCTCAGCATCTTTCATAACTGTGATAGGCTCTGACCCATCGAGAGCCACCGTGATCAGGAATTATCCTATTGCAGATGGCCTCGACACTTTCGCGCAACCTATGAAAGGCTCATCGCGACCCATCCGCCCAAGGCCGGCGCGGTTTCTAAATTAAGTCGCGAAGGTTCGTGCTTTCTAGAGTTGACGATTAGCAGTGCTGACAATCAACACAGACGCTCAAGAGGCTACATCTGCGCTCCTCTCAGCTCTTCAAATTCTTCCCGCGCCACGCCATCTGCCGTCCGGGAGCGGATGTATTCGCGACGACATCTTGCGTCTCATTTCCGCCGCAGCTTCTGACCATTTTGACTTCGATCGTACCAAGCCGCTTCTAGAGGCAGTGCTTGCTGATAAGCCGTCGGATGCACTGATATGGGATCTTGTCACCGCCGCCGCCTTTAAGACCCCCCTCCCCCTCGAACAATTACGTCGTCTTTACAACAGACACCATGGAAGCACAATACAGGCAGCTTCGTAAACTCATCTGAGTATCACAGACTGTCGACCAAGTCCTTAAGCATGAACTTGGACCATTACGTGTTGACTTGCCTAGTTTCGGGTTTTTGGGCGAGACAAGATCAACGAACCCATTGTAGCTCGGAGAAAGGAGGAAGGGCAGGACACGGCGAATTTGATACCAGCGAAGAGCCGAGGGTTGCACAGCTGGCAGAGTGAGAATAGGCAAGCGAAGCCATTAGGAAGGATGTTCTCTGTATAAAGTGACAGCGTACAATTGCCTTACCTTGGCTCATTGCTGCTCTGATGATGGGATGCAGTTCGCGATGAAGGGTCGTGGCAAGATGTTTTTGGTTTGACAGAAATAGATCTGATAAAAGTATCTATGGAGACGTTACATCGATGGCGCGACCCTGTCGAGTCTCCGCGCTACAAAAATTTGGAAGAGCAATTCTTCATGCCATCGACGTTCTCGCAGTCCACATATCGAAGCAACCTCTGGCACGCTTGAGCACACGTTTCCTCGAGCTGAAGTTCGATCAAACGATCAACCGTATTGTCCTCGGTGCCGTCTGGCCAACTCCGCTCCGATCCGCTGCCCTGTGCGGCTAGATCGTCCGGCCCGGCCAAGTGCTCCACGGTTTCCACATCCGAATTGCCACTTTCGCTGGCACTGGAGGATATCAAAAGAGCAGTCTCGTCATCCTCGGAGGTCTCGCAGCTAAGTCGCAAGTAAGCTGCATGCTCCCCTGCTGCGAAGTCCCTCTCGCGGGGCTGTCGCCTCAAATTGCGGTTGCAAGGCATAACGCCAGAAGGCCGCACACAGGGCGCTTTCCCAGTTCTGTCGAATTCCTCAACCTAGATACCGATTAGGGCTATGCATCGACTGAACGTTCGGGCTACCAACCAGCGCATTCAAGTCCGGGAAGCCATCAGCGGGGCAATGCTTTGTGATGCGCCAAACACCATGCGTAGGGTCTTCATATAACACCAGAGTTCGGATGTTAGCCTTCAGCCCCAGTAGTCGTGCCTTGTTCCCCAGGGTAAGGCCGCACTTCCTTGCGGTTTCTTTTTGCCGGTAAGAATGTCGTCCTTGTGCAACCATGCTTTTGAAGCAATAATTGCATGCAACCAACGCTGCGGCAACACAGCGGGAGCTAAAGTGGTCCCCATTTTGGCAGTATAAATGCAATAACGCAAAGCAGAAATTTGCTGCTATACTGAAGCATGGTACGGTGGTTTTCAAAGCAGTAATTGACGCCGTTGACCACCCAAACCACTCGCGCACTTTGTAAAAATGGTTTATAACGGCCCCGGGTGCTCATTGGCGGAGAGGGGGGGCGGTTGAGAGACCTTCTCAGCAGAAAAGAGCTGTTACGCATCACAGACGAATGTCGTGGACACTTTTCGACGATGCAGAATTGCCCGGAAGAGAGCGTGCGCACGGCGCCGCCGGCGGTGCACTGCTCGCGATGGCTTTAAGTCTTTGCACGCCACTGAACCCCACCGAACCTACACCCCTCTTTCTCAATCTACACCCTAACAATTAAGCCAAGAGGTCGCCTTTTGCTTTGACCATGTCAATGAGGGACGCGGAGAAATTGCTTTCGCCACTTGTTTACTCTTATTGTTTGAGTCTGCTTACCTCAGCCGATAGCCGAAAAGCACTTTCTTGCTTTTACCCACCACCAAAGACACCCAACTACTAAGTATAGGGATGACTAGGCGAAGCGACCGGCGAGGCAGGTTATTTTTACACTTAGTCTTTCGGGCACCTTGCTTCAATAATGGCTACAAGGGCAGGGGTGAAGCCAACACTACCGGTATCTTTTCAATTCTTCGAATCATTTTCCGTTCTCCAGTTCCCACTTTGGAGAGTGGCTAGAATGCAGTGTCTGGTAGAAACTGGCAACAGTAAACTAGAATTGCACATAGTTTTTAGGCAGCTGTGACAACACAGGGACCACGATCGATAGCGAGGCAGGGAAACTGCCATAGCATATACGACACTTTACACAACGAGGCTACCTTAGCACATTGGCGAAGAAATCCTTGTTAGGCAATATTGTAGGGAGAGAACAGCCAAAATGGATGTCAACAAGGAAACAAGTACATCCAACTACAAAAAGAGGAAACAAACTCACCAGCATTTCATCGAGCCCGAGAAAAGAACCCCCAACTTTTCCGCCTCAACTTTCGCGAAGCGCCCTACACGCGCTACCGGGCGGAAAAGTTTTGTTGGTAAAGAAGTTCCAGTTGGCCACTGGAGAAACCCGCCGGCCTCGGATTTAGGAAAGAAGCATATAGTGGTTGCATATATTGACGCAAGCGATTATCTGCGCACGCGAATTGGAGCTATCGTCAAAGATGGCGGTAAGATGCCCAAGAACTTCTCACGAGCTTCTCGTGCTGGCCGGGTCACATTCGACCAAATTTGCTTCTATGCACACCTTGTCGGACTAGACCGTTTGCAAGTCAAAGAGTACGTCAGACAACGAGTTGGTGCTCTCGAGAGCACGGAACAAGACCGCATCGTGGCGGAGCAGAGGGCTGTCGACCAAGCAATAGTCGAGGGAAGAAGGCTTCTCCAAATCAGCAACCCCTTCGGATACCCTTCTAAGCTGCCACAGGTTGCGAAAGGAGAAGACTTGGCAATAGCACTCGATAATGGCGCTCCCGGCAGCACGGCTCAACCTTCCTCCGTTTGCACTCTCCACGAAAGCTATCCTCCTACAGGATCAACTTTGAGCTATTGGTACGGCGAGAAAACCTTGACTAAAAGACACGCTGGAGGCGTCTACATCGCGGCACTAAGCAGGCACGAGCTTGATGCGTATCATCGCACGCGCCAGTATCAAGGTACTTGTGGCGAGGCGACCGGCGAAACACCCGGCACGCGTGGGCTTGACGCGCCTGCCGCCGCTACTAAGACTCGCACGTCCGCTCATGCTTTTTCGAAGGGGACCCAGGCCATGCCTGCGAACTGCAGCAGCTTTCATGAACCAGCCTTGCGTTCATACGACGATAAATACTCTGTGCAGAAGGCCTCTGGATATAGCAACGCCATTCTTGCTGCCACTACATGCAGCACAAAAAACTGTCCCCGGACTACTTATCCCATCCATGCCCAAGCTGTTTCCGCGCACGACAGCAGCAGCCACGCCCGGAGTAGTCCTTCATCCAGCAACGAGTGGATGGAGACTGCTCTAAACAACACCGCGCACGCCACTGCAGATGGCGAAAGCAACTACGCCGAGGCCGTACACACCACCGACGCGGCGACTAATGGTGTCAACGCACTCAACATATACCAGCATCGAAGATACGAACCACCCAATTTGCCACAACCGGGACCTTGGCGGAACGTTTCTCCTATCGCTTACACACCGCCAATGCGTTTGAGCCCCAATGAGATGGAGCGAGAGGCGACCAACTATGCAACTCACCAAAGCAACAGTAGCTGCAGACAGAGTCTGGACCTTGTCGGACTTCCGCGAAGCTACGAGTCTGCTGCGCTTCAAGCGACTTTACGAAGACGTAGCGACTCAAAGGACACCAAGATCTCTGACGGCGTCGAGTACGAACAAACACTCTGGGCCTCTCAATGGGAAGCGCGTATCGCAGAGTACTCCCAGGACTACTGTAGAGACTGGAACATTGATTGGTGTACCGGTATGATGCATAGGTTAGTATGCTGGTAGTATGCGAAAGTGCAGAGTCCCGAGGCTATCCTAGCTTGATTCCTTATACAATACGCATTTTGCGAGCCTGCCTTTCATACATCTCGATTAATATTGATGTCGTAATCTACTGGATTAAACTTAGGCTGATTGCTGTCTACCATCGTTTTAATCATGTGAAAGACAAAGATCAAAGAAAGAGCATAGCTTGATCGGTACCTAACAAGAACGTAGTGCTAGGTGTAGGTTTGCGGGCTGCTACAGAGCCGCGGAGCAAATATCTTTGACAAATCAATCGAATATAATACACATTAAAATGTGACTGAAAAAAAGTGAAGATGGATGCTCGGATAATCCTGGCGACGTGCCGCTCCCAGTTAATTCGAGCTTTTCATTGAGGCGACACTGGAGTCGCTCAAACAACTGTATCGTGATAAAAACTCCGAAGCAGCCTCCGCATCGCCACTGATCATAGTGAGCAATTCTGTGAGGCTCGCTTTTGAATTCGCAATGATTTGCTGTAGATTCAGATCCAAGTCATGGCCAGGTCGCCAATCTTCCACCTTCGTATCAACGACAAGCTTTTTGTAGTTTCTGGTTCCTGTCCTTTCCATAATCGAAAACTATCGCCGAATTCGCTATGCTGGGTTGACTGAAGCGATAAAAAGGCCAACCATTATTATATATTTCCGTTGACAGTTCCAAGTGCCAATCGCAATGGGTGTTGCGAGTGCATCTAGTTGGTCTTGGTGGGGAGGGCCGTCCATTTCTGCCTACAAATCTCGCTGGCCATTACAGGCTCCTCACTCCCGCAGATCAAGAAGGAATTCCTTGCAAATACAGCCCATGCAACTGCCTCCAGAGGCGTTGTATCGAAGTTCTTGATAGACAACGGTATAAATCTCAGTGACAGCGATATCACACATGGCTCAGAAGCATGTTCGATGCCAAAATTGGTATGCGAAGAAAGCCGTCAGAATTTACGGTGTCACTCGGTAGTAGGTGGTAATGACATCACATTGAATCTGCCAAAGTGGGGAATACGTTAAACCAAAAGAGAGACAGTCCAAATACAAGGGAGTACATTAGAAAATGGAAATTGGAAAAGTTTGCCCGATCAGTGCCAGGCCGTTCGCCGTTGGCAGGCAGACCGGTCAAGCTAAGCCGACGACCAGTTGCACCAGCGAGCTAGCCCGCCACGCGATTCGTCTTTTTTTTTTCCTATTTAGTCTATCGCCTTTTTACACTCTCTTGTTTTTATTTATTTATGGTTTTTCTTATTTTTATTTACCCCACTTCAGAGCGCCAAATTAGCGCTGGACTCCCACCTTTCGTCTTGGAAACACCCCTCCCCCAAACCCGTCGGGCGTTGGCTGGGTCTTTTCATGTACGCCACAAACCCCGTGTCCTCCTTCGAGTTGGTATTTTATTTTAGTCTATCATGGAGCCTTACCGTACCTGTCAAGTCGAATATCAAAGGGAGCGATTTACGCGCTAGATGCTCTGTTTTTGTACACCCACACACGCCCCTCTCAACATGAGATGCGGTGGCGTCCACAATCCACCCTTCATCTTGTGCATACGCCATTCCACCCGCTCAGAGTAGCTTTCATCACACGTCCGTGCTCGGTCTAGCCAGCCCATTTTGCATCGACACTACTATTAGCAAGTCTGCCCAACCTCCATTGTCTGTCGACTTTGACGCTTCTGACCTCAGACTTTCTTGACCACATCCTAAAACTACCTCTCCGTCTCACTGTCCGCACCTTTGCTCGTCCGCCATCATCATCCTCCCGTAGCTCATTCCAACTCGCATAGCCATGGTCGAGCTGTGAATGCGACCTTTGGCAAGTCGGACTCTTCAGACTACTAACGAGGGCCAACTAGACGTGGTTGCTGCCTCTATACTCACACCCAGCTCCCGCTATCGACCATCGTCCTTTACCGCTTCAGCCTATCCAACTCAGTTCTCCGGCCCTTTGCCCACGCCCAGCATGACATTCTCATTCGAAGCTTTGCCGCAGCTCGACGACAGCCGCAACAACAGCCACAGCAACAGCAGTCAGAAAAATGCGCCTACTTGGGAATCGCTCCCCAAACTTTCTGAAGTCATCTCGAGTGCCCGCCCAGGCCAGTACTTGTGTAACGCATGCGGCTTACATTGCGCGAAACTGGAACGCAAGCGCCAAGAGGGAACACAAGCATCAACTGGAAGCCCGATCGAGAGAAATGGTGGCACCAAGAGGTTCGTGACCCATTTGCGAGGTGGTGCAAGGCTGAGCTTGCCTGGTTGAACGTGTGGCCATGCACCTAGCCAAGGATCCTCTTGCGGTGTCGACCACAATTCTCCCATCCATGATGAAAGAGCAAAATCAGCCCATCGCTGACTGTAGTCGTTCGATATGTCCTTGTTGGGAACTAATCTCAGCTGCCTATGTTGGCACATATTTCTCTCCAGGGGAGGCTATTTGGGGAATAGCCTCATTTTGGTAAAGCGCTGAGAAGCATGGCTACTAACGCTTTGAGATAGATCGCGGCGGACGGCAGTAGGATCAACGGTGAATTCGTGGCGATACCACTGTTCATCTATGTATATAGTTCTTTCACTATCACCTGTATAATTATTGTTGGAGCACAAATTGTTTGTTTATCAAAGTTCATATGAGAGGGAGGATTCGCGCTACCCTACAGAGCCCGAGACCTTTTTGGCTGCACATATACAAAGCACACCCAATCAGCAAACGGCTACGACAGTCGCAAAGAGAAATCGTGCTGAACGAGAAACCACTCATCGCGGAACGCATGGCTGACACTCGAGACTCCTCCGGACCGCATACCGCACAGACAAGATTGAACGACCAATGCTCCTCCCACAGAGGTTTTCTGGCAACATAAAAGTAGAAGGGCTTGCAGAGAGGCAGACCAAAGAAAACGCCGTAGCAGAGTTCGAAAAGTGGCTTGCTAGTCGACCTGCAGGCTACATAGTCTTCAGCGACGGCTCCAATACTGACACTGACACGGCAGGATACGGCTTCGCCGTTTTCCACCATGGGCAGCTTCTAGACTAGGGTTCCGCACAGCTAGGACGACGAGAAGTATTCGACGCTGAGATACACGGCGCGCTCGCAGGACTAAAAGCGGCCATACAATGGAACAGCCGCTGTAAGCCGATTACAGTCTGCATGGACAACACGTCCGTGATCGACTGCATCGGCACGACAGCGGCAGATTCCTCGCAGGCCTGCTTCCGAGAATTCCAGAAAATTGGTGACAGGCATCCGTACCTCATCTCCGTCAAATGGTCGCCTGGGCACACCGGCATTTTCGGCAACGAGCTGGCCGACCAACTTGCGAAGCATGGCGCGACGCTACCCACAGACGACCATCTGCCGTCTGTCTCCTACAGGAAAAGGCAGATGAAGAAGCAAATAACGATCGATCACCGAGCCTAGTGGGCATCGGTTGAAAGGACGGAGTATCAGAAGTTCGGACTTAGTGCCGAGCTTAAGAAACTCCAGAACTCAACCTCCCCCGCCGCGTGCTTGGCTATCTCCTGACAGCACGATGTGTCAGCACGGCGACTTTGCGGAATACCACAAGAGATTCCATCCTAGACAGGCGACGCTGGAATGCCCTTGCGGGCGCCAGAAGTCGCCCACCCATCTTTTCTACTGTAGGAAAATCCCTGGCCATCTCCGGGTTCGGCTTACACCTGACCCAGAGACTGCAATCGGAAAATTCCTCGGTAGATCCTACAAGGTGTTCGTAGGCATTGCTGACTTCTACTATTCGAAGATCAACAAGCACACATAGCATACAAGCTTAGCGCGCTCTGTACAGTATCCAGCCCGAGTAGTTCACGCTACTCATTAAACATCTTCTTATTTCCTTTGTTTTCGGCGATACACGCCACCGACAGCAGGGCTCCCGCTGGTCCCCGTAAAAGACCAGGAGACAACAGTTGTTGGCGCGACGCGCCCGCGGCTGCAACCGCGGGCGTATAACACCAGCATCATCGTGATCCCGCTGACGGGTACCGATTTAGACAGACAGATGCCATCAGGCGCGAAACTGCTACAGTTGGAGGATGATGACAGGAAAAGTATCCCAGGGGCAACTAGTGAGAACTTGGGCGCGACGCGCCCGGTTGGGGCCCACTTAGCGGGTGCGACTGTATATTTATCCGTAGAAGGCTCGATAGCACGTCCTAAAGCCTACTCTAGGGCGCAAACGGACGTAATAATCAAATCAAATCAAATCAAAGCTGCACATATACATGACAACGGCCTGTCGGATGATTCTACCCTCATGGAAAACGACGCCGAAGACCACGCTGTGGAAGGAAGCCGGCATCCCGCCAGCAGAACTGCTGCTAGAGCAGATTGCGGCACGCAATGCGAACCGCTGGGCGCGCTTGGACACCTACCACCCGCTTGTCCGCCGCCTTCTGCAGCAAGAACACGAAATCCAGTACGCTACTAACCCGAACGCAGTCACGGCACGGCGAACAGCCATGAAAGGCGTCAGGCTCTTCCGCAATGCTGCTCTGGCACCAGCACTGGAGCGTCCACACCTGATCCCCCAACGCTTCTCTGATGCTATCTGGACGGAAAGCAAAGGGAGCCGCCCGACAAAAGAACGTCAGATTGAGCGAATACAAGCCTGGAGCAAGACCCAGACGGGATTAGTAGTCTATGGCGACGGCTCTAAAACCGAAAGAGACATGGCGGGATGGGGGTATGCTGTCTATCGACAGCAGCGACTCATCGCGCAAGGTCGCGGACAGATTGGTAAGGGCGAGGTGTTCGACGCCGAGATCAGAGGCGCCCTGGAGGGCTCCGCACCGCAATCGCGCAACGACGCCGAAAGGAAAAGATCACGATCTGCATCGACAACACCTCGGTCATTAACTGCATCGGCTCAACAGCACCACCGTCATCACAAATGGCGTTCCGTACATTTCAGAAGACGGGTGATGCGAACCCAGGCATGATCCGCGTACGTTAGTGCCCGGGTCATGCCGGAATCGAAGGCAACGAGCTGGCCGACCAGCTCGCCAAGGAAGGTGCCAAGATGCCCGTGGGAGAGAACCCTCCCACAGTATCCTACTCCAAGCGCCACATGCGTAGTCTTCTCGCCATCGCATTTCAGCGATGGTGGGATGCAGTCGACCGTGAAAGCTATCACGGGCTGCAACTCAAAGCGGAGCTGAAAAAGCTCCCTGAGCTAACGCTTCAACGACGGCAGCTAGGGCATCTCCTAGCTACGAGGACTCACCACGGAGACTTCGCCGACTACCACGAGCGCTTCAAGCATGAAGACGCCGAACTCAATTGCCCATGCGGGCGCCGGAAGTCTCCAACGTACCTCTTCTACTGCAGGAAGATCCCCCGCAGTCTCAGGCCTCGGCTTGCCCCCGAACCTGAAGCTGCGATACGGAGATACCTAGGTAGATCCTTCCAGACCTACGTAAAGCTCGCTGACTTCTATTATGCGAAGATCAACAAGCGATACTAAGGAATGGAAGACGCTCTTAGCTGGCGACTAAGAGACGAACTAACCGCCCAAGCAGCGCAAACTGCTTGTAAATCCCCAATCATTTCCTTTGTTACGTGGAAACACGCGTCAAAGCCCCCGAGGCACAGAAACAAAGCTGTAGACAGTACAGGTAACTCTCCGCTGACGGAAGCCACCTACAGCAAAAACTGCCAATTGAGAAGAAGCAGTTCTATCTCGATTGGCGCGCAGCTGCTGCTATAGGAGGATGTTCAGGTCAAGAAGCTGGTACGATTAGCCCCTGGTGAGAACGTGGGCGAACCTCCGGGCGCGCCCCGTAGAGCATAGCCAGCACGTCTCTTTGCTTATACTGAGCTACACCAGAGACGTTACATAATCAATCAATCAATCAAAACGAAGCTGTTTATTTTGGCGTAAAGATGAGTTAATAATACTGCCATATAAATGCTTGGACTGTGTCATAATTCGTGCCACGCTGAAATGCGATACTCAAAATTAGCGATAGGAACTGCAAGAGGTACAAAGTAATGGCCGAGAACTTGCGTAAGAAATAAAACTGCTCCCTTTATTTATGCGGCATGAGCATGTTAGCCAATCAAAACAGGTAATTCCGCAGCCTCCGAAGTTCGCGATCAAAAGCAACCGATTCCTGTTGGCTCTTAGCGAATTGGTCAACTCGCTTGCGCTTCCGATTCGTCGACATCGGCATGAGCGGCATTCGTTGTTCCCGGATGGTTGCTCTCTCAAAATCAATCAGCATGATCTGACCATTTCTGCTATTTCGCAAGATGTTGTCAGGGATTGGGTCGGAGTGTAGTACCCCACATCTCTGCACAGCTCGCAATGAGAACTCAGCCTTGCGGATCAGGCGATCACGACATTCTGGCCATTGCGTAACAGCTCTCGCAATTGGAGCCCCGGCATAACTCATAAGCATAATACGCACAATTTGCACAATGCCATCATAGTAAAGAGAGGGCACATCCAGCGCCCCCAACACAACGGGCACGTTTATACCCTGTATCTCAGTCAGATGAGCATACACAGATTCTTCATGCTGTGAACCGGCAACGAATTCTGCTGGCACGCCTTTACCAACAAATGTGTATCCGTAAGAGAACAAGGTCACTTTAAATAAAGCACCGCGAGTTCCATGCGTGTGAAGTGATTTGCAACCTAGCTGCGTATCTGGATGCAAGTCCTGCGGGCAGAATTGCTCGGATAATTGACGAATGAGCGCGGCTGGGTTCAATCGATGCCGATCGACGCCATGAGCTGATACATTAGGACAAGTCGCATCTAGCGGAGCTTGCGTTTCTAAACCCTGCAAACAATGTTGTGTGCAGTACTCCCGGACTGTGCCTCTGGTGCTTGTATCTCTCGAAGCTTTAGTGGCAGCCCGGCGAGTCGAAGTGTTGGCAGCCCGTGGCTCTCGTGGACTGCGGCTCGGTGTATTGGGGTCGAACCCCTCGTCCGAATTTTCGTCGTCGTCCGATGGCGTGATGTGATGCGAAGGGCCACAGGAAGCCGCTCCGGCTCTTGCCCTTGTCTTCACCGGAGACATGCGCAAATATCTATCTCGGCTCCGAGTACTGGGCTTGAAAACGGAAGCTGGGATGTCTTTTTCTTCGATTTCGCCGAGAATATCATCGTATACCATCTCCCATCTATTTAACTTCGTTTCCGCCCACTTGATCCAGCCACTGTCCCGTGGGGTGGTTTGCAGCGCACGAAGAGTGAACGCCAGGACCTGGCCTAAAGCAGTGAGGTGCAAGCGGTTATCACCATCAAGATCGGCTGTCCAGCCGGTAGACTCGCCAACATCTTCTTTTGGGACCGAGAGATAGTAGTATGCATTCTCCGGCTCATCACGCTTTACGTGAATGTATATGAATGCCTCTCCAGTACAAATGTAGCTGAATGGAATACCGCCCGTGACCATGTACGAATATGCCTGGGTGATGACCGCTGCAACGACGCGCCGGCATATGATCTCGGGGGTCTCATTTTCTTGGAGGCGGACTATATCATCAAGGTCCATGTCCACAAGGCCGGCCTTGATGTGCGCTAGAGAAAGCTTATGAGGCGCCTTATATTCCACGATAAAAGCAGGTATCCGCTCGGAGCTCCCTTTGTTGTATACGCAGAACTGATCCGCCTTTGGTCGCGCGAGCCTTTGCTGCCGGGGCTTCTGGTGGCTTTCTTGGCGGGTTGCTGCAGAGAGGGATGCCGTCCCTCCCGATTTCGCGGCAAGTCGTCCAGATCGCCGTAGAGGGGCTGTCTTCAGACTCAAAGAGCTCATATCTGTCACAAGTATTCTCTCGTCCGTCAGCGTATTCGCATGGTTTTCGAATGCAACGTCTCCTTTCAGTTGAAACGTTTCGCGAAGTGGAGTGTATTTGTGCAGCTGTTTAATGACTGATGCAACACGCGTCTCAACTGTTTGCCGTTCGAAGTATCCTAGGTCAAGCTCCGAGCTTAAACTCCGCTGTCGTAGGTCTTTGCCGTTGTCCTCTAACACCAACAGAGGTGTAAAGTGGCGCTCGCTGACGAAGTCAGCATCCATCAGCGCCTTCCATATCTTAGCTTGCTCCCGTGGGAAATTTGTCCATTCGCGGATGTGATCCGGGCGGAGTTTCTGTTCGGCGTTCGCGGGGTCACCTTTTGTTGAGGATTCTTTGTCTTCTTGGACATCTAGACCAAGAAATAGATGTTGATGGCACGCATCAAGGAACTCTAACAGCGTTGTATTCTGCGTCCGATGGGTCTGAAGCCTCAATTGATGCTCTGCTTCTTCGCGTTGATGCTCTGCTTCTTCGCGTTGTTGCTCGGCGGCGTCGCGTTGTTGCTCGGCTTCTTTGCGTCGTTGCTGCTCCTCCCTTAGGCAGGCTCGCAGAACTTCCAGTTCCCGAGGATCCATTTAGTTTGCAGCGCAGCGCGACGCTCAATGATCACAGCTGTCATGATGGCTAGCCAAACGAGGCGCGTAATGACTAATCATGCTTCGTGTTGCTGTGCAAATTTGTCGTTAGCCGCCAGGTGGCCGGGTATGAATTGTTCCGCTTCCGACATTTAGTTCCAGCGCGATGCGGGGTTCTTGATTGTCGTTCTTCACTAATGCCATTGAAGCCCGAAGTATGCCTTTGAAGTGCGACGTTTGTTTTGAAGACATCTTGTCTATAAGACATGCAATAACACATGTTATTACGCATCAAGTACAGCTAAGCCAAAAGTAATCAACGCTCATTTGGTTGCTCTAATAACTCACACTCTTGCAGACGCAGCTGCTTTCATTGACGCAGAAGCTGGAAAGCTACTACATTCCTGCAGCCTGCGAAAGTCAAGCTGCAAACAGAGCTACTCCAAACACCATCAACCCTGAGAACCCGGTTGGCGGCACGGTGCTCACGAACGGCCGTTTTAGCCACCCCGCCGAAGAGCAAACCATCAAGTTCCGATGTCCGCACAAAAAATGCGAACAGAAGAGCTTTAGCAGGAAACAGGATCTCGTGAGGCACTACGCAACTCGTATGGATCCGGCCCGATGCTTCCATACCAATTGCTGACGCGTCTTCTTGCGGATAGATTATGAATACGCTCAACCTTGTCGCTCCTGTCAAAAACAATTTCTCAAAGCCCTCGACTTTTTGAATCATCGATGCACCCAACCAAATAACGAACAACGTGAACTTGTACGCATCGAAATTGCGCGTCAACTCGGCTTGCGGAGGCACCGCAGAATCAGACACCGTGCTGCCGAGAGGCAAGATAGGGTCGACGAGAGATCCCGATCATCCATGTCGGCACAAGACCTTGAAGCCACGACAATGTCGCTTGAACCTTTAAGGCTGGTCAATAGCATGGTGCCTACGTCAATTTCTGAAGCATCATCTTCTAGCCAGTCTACTGCCAATCGACACGCTTCATCTGCGGACACACACCTACACAACCACTCAATGGAAAATACAAAATGGTGGGGCCAGTCGTTTTGGGATGAAATGTTTGCTACCGACCAGTACACAGCAGATACTGGGATGTGGGATATCCACCGCGAGCCGGTTCCCTATAGTGTCCACGCTATCAACAAGTGATACAGTTTCGTGCTGTAAAGTTTCCATAATGCTTTGCTGACCAACTGCTCCGTCATTTATGGCACACAAATCCGATACCAACACTTGACTTAACCTGAAATGCAAGCCGTGGATGAACTATCAGACTTTCACTTGTTAGCTTCGGTCGGTATTAAACTGGTGAAGTCACTCACATCCCGCCATCATGTAGGTTGATATTGACATCTTTCAGACTCCTTGTCATGGAGAGATGTTTGTACGGTCTGTGGAAAAGGCGATTCGAGGCCACCACACCTATTGCAGCGCCAACATGCGACCCGTAAGAGAACTCTAATTTTGCTCCAGGGCGCCACATGAACACGGCTATGGCTTGACGATCGTCATCTGCTATGGCCAGGGAATAAAAGTTTCCCTCGTCGGATCCGAGTGTAAAGGATAATGTCGGGTCATTTATCGCGAAAGGTGCTAGTACGGACTTGAGACGCTATTGAAATTAGTTACAGCAGCTTAGATGACGTCGTACTTACGGGATCGCCCATGAGTATAGGTCTGAGCTGTTTCATGTGATCTGTCGTGATCTTCTGACCACGTAGCGTGTGTGCTAGATTGCCGGCTTCTGCAAGCTCCTGGTAAAATATCCCGTGTGTTTCAAAGAATAAAAGGGCGTCATCTGGTGTAACAGATGATGGGATTTCACTGTCTTGGAAATTTGACACGTCTTGAAAATCCGGTGAGGCCATAACCGCAGGAGCATGAAAGCGCAGCAGAACTGTTGTGATTGCCCAGATATTAGTCGGTGCTTAAGGTGCTACAGAATGTCAGCAGATAGCTAATTTATGGTGACATTTTGTTGTGAGGGGTTCGCAAACGAGTGGCAATATTTTGGTCGATGCCTAACGCAGCCTATTGCTTATGTAATCAGCTTCCGCTTTGCAATTCAACAATCTTCAACCTATAACTAAGCTGGGTATTGCATCTTCACACTATTTTACAGTTTTTCTGTGCTAAGGCTACTACCATCTAGATGATGTGAGTTTTTTCACGACATGCTCAAATATAATTGCTGACCTCGTCCCCAGTGCAAACCATACCCACCATGTCTGGTTCACAATGCAGCAATTGTACTGACGGCATCACCAGCACTGGTCAGATATGTCCTGATTGCGGGAAGAAAAACAAAGTCAGGGATCTTCGAACCCCTGAAACCTTCATCATGCTACGGTAGTGGACAGTTAAAGTCCTCAGAGGCATCAAAGTTTCGGATGTGCAGCTCAATTTCTGTCTGAGGATGAATTTATGCTGCTTGTAGGCAAAAAGTGGAATGAATAACAATGGTATCGCTGCAGGCTTCTAATTTATCTCACGGTATGAAGTTGTGCATGACAACAGCAACCGCTGGAGGCTAAAATCGCGCAGACTCATACAACCGCGCAGTGTCTTAAATCAACATTCAGTTACCGGATGACGTACTAGTTCTTTTCGGTCACATGCCACGACCAGCCCCGCTCGTTCAAAATCGTGCGCTACGTGAAAATTACCTGCAAATCATCAGCGTCTTAGTAAGTGCCGAGCACCTAACCTAAGTGCCGAGCACCTAACCAGAGCGCGAAGCACCTAACCAGAGTGCAAAGCACCTAACCAGAGTGCAAAGCACCTAACCAGAGTGCAACGCACTATGCAGGTCTCTTGATCCATGACCGCCAAACGAATGCGAAATGTGATGATACCGTTTCTCATGCAGAAATAGCTTGCGCTGCATCATGGGCGAACGAGTTCTCCCTTTCGCCGTTTATGTAAGGCCCGTCTACTTAAAGAGTGCTTTCCTGGATATGTCATGTCCCTGTATTACCCTTCCCGTTTCTTTGCGTTGCCAACAATACACCAGTTCAACCCCAAGCACGGCACATCTACTTCATAAGAAATGATGCAATACCAGAAGAAGTATGTAGAGGCATATACATTGACTGTTCTGTTTGTCCACACACTGGTAGGCTACCAAACTCTGATTCAACCGCCAGCGTTACGCAGACCCACGAAGAAAAACCCAACTCTGGTGGGACGAAAATGTAAGCCTATTCAATTAACGACCGATTATAGAGCTCCATGCTAACTATGGGCACCAGTGCGGGTGGTACAACGCATTCCGCCGCAGGCCAACAAGTCTACAATTCCGCCAAACACGCCACTCCGCCTATAGGTAGCGCCAGCGAAGGACCACCAAGTAAGTTGCCCTCCACTTTGCGTAGACTACTTAGGAAAAGAAGCCGACGGCGCACAAAGTGATGTCGCCAAACATGCATCGCGCTCAAAGCATGCTTCAGTGTCCCTCTTGCCCGAGAAACAGCCGTCAGAGCATGTCACAGCATATGCACAGCCCACCATGCATGCACAAATCAGGAATGCTGAGAAAGTGTCTGCGACACTGCCCGCACATAACATGTATATTTCAAATGAAATTTCCCTCAGCAGCCCGTCAGCTGATGACGACGATGCAAATGGCACTACTGGGAGTACCACGACAAGAGCGACGAGTGAGGAAACAGAACCCCCAAACCAAGAATTACCGACTCAGAACCGTCAATCATGGATTATACCATATGGACCAGATGAGTAATGCCAGTACATGGCGCCACGCGTGGATCAACAGCATTACCATCAAATGTCCTAAATAGACGGGTGTCTTTCTGCTGCGTGATGGATGGGTCTTCAGCAACGGCAGCCTATGTAGGCTTGACTTGCAAATTGAAAACTAAGCTAGCTGTGATGCAGGATCGAACACTCTCGATTGACAGTCGTTACGAAAAGACTTTCATTTTGTGGCCGTGAATGCTGCCTGACAAGTACATGTAAATTGGACAGCGTTCCAGTAAGCATAGCATCACAAATATGTGATTTGTAGAGTTCCGCCTCATGCATAAGCATTCAGAACGAACGGCGGGCAGAAAAGCAGAGGAGGGTGGGTCCTGGTACTAGCCAATAGCAGAGACGTAAGCTGGGGTCCGCAGCATGGTCATCAGGCACCTATTCCGTGACATTTCCCCGCCTGCGACCATAAAATCACCCATCCCGCACTCCCATTGAAGGCATAGATAGCGGATCTAAACCTAGTTACAATGTCGAATTTCAGAATTATCCAGCTACCAGATGATACTCCTGGCCTTAACATAGGAATTGCTGGTCCCGAGGATGGCAGTAGCTGCCAAACACCGAGCGCAAGCGCAGATCGAGAGCTGGTGGAAGCAGTTAGGAAGAAGTATGAACAGGACATTTTTGTGAGTGCTGCCGACAGAGCACTAATAAAAGCTTTGACTGATTAGCTAGACTGACTTGCCGAGACGACCCGGCCGGACGCTCCGCGCCGAACTTAGCCTGATTACGTTGAAGAAAGGCAATGAGTTTGTCGCGCCGTCGAAAGGTCGGACCTTCCTAATATATCGGGGTGATACGTTGTCAAACAAGGAGTTTGCATTGACTATTGAGAACAAGATCTCTTACCAGCAGTGTAAAACGAGTTTGCTTGTTCTCGTAGATGCGGGCACGAGGATTGGAATGCCTACAGGTGCAGAGGCAGGGTGCTTCCCCGCAAGCATTCGATTAGTCACAGCGAACTTCACATACTCCGATATTAAAAGCTAGTTAAGATGTATAGATCAATCAGCGTTGAGTTTGTGTTTCTAAAGTTATTATCGTATAAAAGGGAGGTTGTAAAAAGCAGTTGCAAGATCTCACGGCGTCTTGTGCTGCGTCTTTTATTTACGACTGTGCATTTTCACCCGTGCCTGATCCTGTGAGGTTAGGCTCGAATACGTCTGGTACTGCTTGCTGGCCGCCGTCGCCCATTGAACTTTTGGAGCACCAACCCACACCGTAAGACTGCATGTTCTGTGTTTCCAAGTCGAGATCGGCGGGGCAGAGCGTAAAGTCGGGTAGGTCTGGCTCTGCTTGTTGACCACTGCTGTCCGCGTAGTCCAAAGGGCCCCAACTCACACCGTAAGTTTGCACGTTGCTCACGTAGTGGGTGTGATCCACCTCGACAGGTGCGTTTGGAACAGTAGCATAAGAGTCGATCGAAGCCAAAGCAGAGAAATCGTTGGATGCATTGCTTTCGCCATTGTCCCTGTTGTCGTTATAGTTTGTGCGGGAGGAAGCGAACACGCCTAGGCCCGGGGTTTCCTCGATTGCAAGTGTTCGATCAGTTTGATGTTCGCTGCTGGCCCCAAGTTCCCAAATGGAATTATTAAGATGTGTAGATTCAGGAACGGGAGAATGCAGGTCTGTATTGTGCTCGTGCTCCGCGTCCATGGTGGGGGGGTTGTGCCTTTTGCGTGAGAGCCTATGGTCACTGCCCTCAGATTCAGCAGACCTCTTCTGTCCAGCGGTATGAGGCCGACGGTTTGTTCCAACGGGCGGGATATCTGCTGCAGCTTTATCAGACGTGCTATCGAGCACTGGCAGATGCCTTGTCGTCGAATTGCTACCTGTTGCCGCAGCAGGCAGTGGAGCCTCATCTGGTAGCGCCGTTCTGTGTCCTCCGATCGGCCATGCGGGCACGTTATTAGGACGCTCAGGTCCACAAAGAGAGACGGATCGACTGCCTGAATCGGTTGTTTCCCTGTCTCCGAATGGTATCGGCATGGCTGACGTCGCCATTAAAGATTGCGAGGACATTGCGCTGCCGCCGTAGCCACTGTCTCCATCGTGATAGAGCGGACAGGTTTGTGACGTAGCGCTTGCGAGCGCATTCGGATCACGGACTGCTCGATATGAGAGCATCTGGACGGACGCATCGGGAGCTGGGTCTACTAATGACAGTGAGGTGACCTCGGGCGGTAGATTCTGTACGACTCCAGCGGGCTGAGGTTGGCCGGGAGCCTGCGAACTCGAGTAGGCCTGGTAACTAGACCCACGTGGGCCCAATCGGCCTGCAAATAATCCCGTCTCTGCAGTTGGGTTCTCTAGCGCGAATTGATCGAAGGCCACCGGCGATAACCGAAGATCGGCATGAAATTGCTGCGATAAAGGGCCGGCCGTTGTGCGCTGCCCGCTAGTCGCACCCTCACTATGATAAGGTGATGCGGCATCATGGACAGGGTCGAATTGAGGGCGGCTGAAGGGGACAGCATTGTCTCTGGCCTGGGGTCTCTTCTGCCTAGCCGCTGTACGGCAAATAGGCAGTGGGCTTGACGGTGATACCGCTGACGGAGTGCCATGTATTTGTTGACTCCCGACGTTGCTCACGTAGCTGTTGTCGATAGACGTTTGGAACGGTATAAAAAGAGGCCCTTCGATTGGGACCACGGCATCTGTCTCTCTGATGCACGCTGCGCTTTGGTCTGCAGAGTCGTGATCGGGCACCAGGTTTCCGCTGCCGTTTTGACGCGGGTCCGCGCCACCTAAACCTGCTGCATCATCCGCACTAGCGTCAGGTTCTTCGAGTATGCTGCTATTATCTTCTCTGTACTCGCTTCTAGTATGTGGGCTTGTGCAGTCGTGTGATGTACTAAGGATATGGCCAGTGTTGTATGACGGCCCGCAGGAAGTGGTACCTTGTTGCGAGGGCGGGGTTTGTTGCTCAGCAGCGCGGGTAGGCTGCGTCTCTTCATCC
>JAPFSE010000137.1:0-54088 GCA_030777785.1 Beauveria caledonica | reverse complement strand
GGGGGGGGGGGTGTGCGACTGATTGGGCCAGCCGAGCCAGGCGGCAAGAGATGACAGCCAGCCGTGTCGGCCACACCAAGGGTAGCTCTATCATTACGTGTTGTATTTTGCCATTAGCCTTTAGGTAAACTACACATGAAAAAGGTGGCTCCAAGATGTTAAGAAATACAACTCAGTGTCTTTTGCTATAGGAACTCGTAAAAATGAAGGCAATGCAAATCAGCTGTGATCGCTGAAGGCAACTAGATACACCGCTCAGTTCACGCGTTCTCCAATCCCAGCGAATATACAATTTGCCGTAGAATAGGAACAAAGCTACGCCGAACATGTAAATATTGCTCAGTTCCTCATCGTCAAGAGTCCCATAAAACTCTTATAAATCTCCATGAAACTTTTAGGAGTAACGTGACACTTTCAAGAGAGTTTGGCCAAGGTCTTTACACAGATCAGCCAAAAAGGATAATTCAGCAGGCATAGGTAGGCATTTGAAGCTGCATTGGAGTTGCTCCGGCGTGAGGTTCAGCATAGGAGTGGCGCTCTCAATAGCTCTAGGTCTATCAAAATTGACTTATTGGCCCCATGACGAGAGAGCGAATCCATAGTCCGCGCATATCCGTCACGACGCGGAGGTCGAATCTGCTCTTGACGACTTGGAGGTTTGATGACGGAGTTTCGTATACAACGTATCTTTCGTATTATGAAGTTGAGAAAGCAAAATGCTTCTCACGCTTCACATTTGTCTGTAAATGCGGTAGAATCGTTGCGTAGCTTGTTGAATTCTGGTTCGAAGCGAGCCATGGTCGCGGCAACGGCTTGGCAGAAGACCCGCAGGTCTCCAAGGCTTTGCTCCGACATCTCTGCCAGCGGTAAGACCGAGCGCAATGCTGCCTTTATTCAGCCGTGCATTACTGTGTCAATGGGCCTTCTCAGTATTGTGTCCGCTAGCCACTGCTCATCGTCATTGTTAAAGTAATCAGGCCTACCCAGCCCCATTCCTAAGCAAGCCTGCAGTTGCTGCAGCAGGTTGCTTGAGATATTTGACTCACAGTCCCGTGGGAGAAATGTCGATGAGTTTTCCGCCATAGTCTTTTTCGCAGTGAAAATGATCGATAGGCATCTGGCCGTTTGTTCTGATTCAGAGCGTGCGTTCTGATTCAAAGCGTGCTCAAGTAGACAATTATTGTAGGACAATACGATGCATGATACCGCATTTCCTTTCCCGCATCTTACTGTTGCCTTTAGAGTAGCTGGTTTAAAGAAACAAAAAACAGGTTATGTGGGCGATTCTTGTATTCTCGCTGCTTCAGGCCAGATCCACATTGTTGGGTTATCACAAAACCGCCATTCTGGCGCAACAGGTTCAGAAATTAGCATGCGGTCACTTGTTCTATATCGGGCACAATCAGTACATAGAATGGCGCAACGAACACGTAAATCAGTAAAATTCCCAACGAGTGGTAGCATATATTCTATCTTGTCGCGAAGCTGCCTGCCTAATCGTGTGGGGCAGGAAAGCTAGGGATGTCCATCCATTCCTGCAACGAGAGAAGCTTAGGGTAGATGAGGGCAATAAAGAGCTGAAGCTCTATGAGCTCATCTATGTTTGGAGTTTGCTGTTGAAAGAGTTGTGTTTGCTCGGCATGGCGATGTAAGCTTCTGAGACTGGTAGAAAGCCCGTCGCAGAACCTGATAAGGCACTGGATTTGCTCCTGCCTATGATGCTGACTGGCGAAGCTAACCAGTCGCGCCAGGTTGTCCCGTCGAGTCGCGGTCAAAATGCACTGGGATACACCCAAATCGTGCAGCCCATACCGGCTGTCACCCGAATGCGAGACATTGAAAGCAGCTGCCTCTCGCATTTGTGTCATGAGAGGCTGTTCGTCTCGGCCATGGTCTGCCGCACAACGAAGATGATTTGGCTGGTGCTGTGCGACGAGGATCCCTACAGTAGTAGGGTCAAGGCTTGGCTCGCTTTCGCGCCGTGGCGGAGGTTGGCTTGGACTGTCCATGTTCTGCTGCTTGGTTGAGGGACGGTAGTTGGAAGGTTGTAACCACCTATCTATGATTGTCTTCAATGCTAGGTCTATCAGCTAAATAAAGTGCCAGGGACCTATAAATCGTTTGTTGATTAAAACAATCCGGACCCGATTTCCTGGTTTGGGTTTCCTCGTCAGCAGGGGTTTAACTAGCTGGCGTAGTAGTCAAGGGGTGGTGATAGTGGGCACTAAACTTGCGCAGTAGTACACATAACCATCGTCGGCTGTCGGTACAATGTTTTATAACGGCACTGCAGATTTTCAAGAAACCTATATGAATTGTTCCTTTGAAAACCGAAACTGCGGAATACTGCCGCCTTTACTTCATTATTAATTAACAGAATTAATCGATTCATATCTCTATAAATCTTAACAAACCACTGCTACGAGCACAAGTGGAGCTGACTGTAATGTCACTGGCACAGCAGGTCATAAGAGGAAATAATCAATGTAGAGCCAACTAGAAGTCTAAGCTAATCATGCAGAGACACAAGACTATCCACAAGGTCGATCAAGCCCTGCATTCTCGGGAGCAGAATCTGAGTGACCAGTAAAAATTCTATCACTGACGATGCAGTGCGATGAAGTCTAGTGTCGTCCTGTGAAAGCACATGCTCCCAGTAAGCATCAGCGCCCTCTACTGCCGCCTTAAAAAAGATCAGGGCCCGACTGTATCGAGCAAAAAAGTGTGCGCCCTCTTCAGCTGGCCCAATCAGAGCAGCTGCCAGATTGTCTCGCGTCGTGCTGCACATGTAGCGGCATGCGAGGTCGATCTCAGCCTCTGTGAACACGGATGCCCTTCCAGCTAAAGCTTCACGCAACAGGCTTGTAACTTCTTGATACCGTTGCAGCTCCTCGTCCATCTCCATGGCATCTGTGTCATTTGAAATCTCGGAGACTCGTTCGTACGGCGGTGGAGGTGCGTGGAGCTCCCGCAGTACCTCCGGAGTCCTATAGCTGTCTTCGTCGTTTGCGGTGCGTGGTGGCTCATTCTCCGTGTCAATGTAGATCGCGAATTCAGCACCTTGCTCCGATGTGAAGTCATCTGCCGGGCCAGTTTCTGGTTGCGGTGGCGACGACATATTACGGCCGAACAATAGAGTAAGGTAGATGAATAGAAATATGTTTGAAAGGAAAACTTGTCACCTTATGTTGTAGTTAAACCGCTATCACGATATAAATAGCGTCTATCTTTCTGAAAGACAGGATTTCGTAATGTCCAAAATCGTAATTTTAAAACCTTGTCTAGTTTACTAGATTTCGCACCTAGGAATCTAATTTTTGCTTTATAGCTTCCTAATGCTAGTATATTAAGCGAGAACCCGACACTAGATGCAAATGAGAAAGCCTCACCTTACATGGCGACATGGCGAAAGATCTAGCAGGTTTCCAGAGACAGGTGAGGCAACTACGCAACCTCATTGAAGATGAGAGCCCTGGCCATGAGAAAGTAACGGGTGAGCACCGAGACCTCTTGAAGAGTCTTGGTGATGTTCCAGAACCAGCTAAAGACGAAAAACGCCTACTTGCTATTTTTTCTAGCCCCAAGTTTGACAGCTGGTTGGAAACCTGGCGGACAGAAGCTATTTCGAGGCTGGCGGAGAATACGCCGGAACACGCCAGCACCGACACAGGTCCAGGTGCAGAGGTGTCCTCCTCGAATGGCGCCGCACAACAGAAATCAATGTTGAAATCGGCGGCCAACTACTTACTAGGTGGCTCTAAAAGCAACCACAGCGAAACATCAGCACAAATAGCGCAAACAACCCCTCAGCCAGCGCAGGCCGCTGCATTTAACCCTACTACACCCCAACCTACTACATCTCAGCCCACGACATCTAAGCCCACTACACCTCAGTCCGCTACAACTCCGCCCGCTGCACCTCAATCCGCTATAATTCAGCCCGCTCCACCGCAGCCCGCCGTGTCACAAGATATTACATCAACGCAGCCCACTACTTCTACACAGCGCAGTACATCCTATAAGCCGCCAGCAGTGCGGTCCGCTACTTCTCAGTCCGCTACTTCTCAGTCCGCTACAACTCAGCCCGCTGCATCTAAACCTGCTACATCCCAGCCCGCTACATTTAAACCCGCTACTGAACCCGCTACATCTCAGCCCGCTGTATCTAACCGACCTCCGCCTACTACAGCCGAGCCTGCTGCATCTCAGCCTGCTGCATCTCAACCCGCTACATCTCAGCCCGTCACGTCGCGGCTCGCTACATCTCAACCTACTCCACCGCGGCCCGGCTGGGCACAGCTTGCTTCTTCTACTCGGCCTACCCAGCGCGCCTCACAAGATGTTGCATCAACACAGCCTACTGCTTCTACGCAGCGCACTGCATCCTACAGGTCGCCAGCAGTGCAAGACGAAGAGCCCGCTGCGGGCATATTGGGGGGTTTCAACGGCCATTTGGCCTTCGACGTATCTGGTTCACACCGACAGACTCGAAGTGCAGGCCCAAACTCCCCAATCGAGGGTGAATCCCCAACTTCGCTGAACAGTGACGCTTTGGCAAGGTCAGCGATTGGGCCATCTGCTTCGCGTAGCGCTGGTACCAGGCATCAGCGCGAATCACCTCCAAGCCGATCTGGTGCTGCAGCAGCGCAAGGTCATTATACACCACCACCAACGCCGGGGAGAGAGGAGGATGGTAGAAGCCAAAATGAGGGAGACGACGGTAGCGCGTTCAGCCCAGACGACTGGGAGCAAGAGAATGGCGTTGACGAGGCAGGATACGTTATACGCCCCCCTTGCTTCTCCTCCTACCCCAACACCATGCCTTCGAAACAGAGGTTCCCAGAGCTTTGGTACGAGGTCGCTGACACGATTGATGGAAGATGCAAATGGGGTCTACTCAAGGGCAAGGTACGTAAGAACTCATTAGCCTTCGAGGTTCCCACCAGTCAAGGGAGCAGATTCATGCTCTTCCCGCCGGAGCCCTACAAGTACGTGAGCCAAATATACAACCAAAAGACAGGAAAGCAGATTCCAGAGGTCACCTATGGCAATCCGACGCACATATTTGGAAGGGATCTTTCGCGTAAACCCCCTGATCAGCTATGCTTCTCCATCGGGAGAGGACTGCAAAGGAAAGGAGATACTTTCTTCATCTGGTATGATGACTCTGATGAGATCTGGTACACCAAATCGGAAGTGAAACAAGCTGTAGGTGCGAGTGTTCTCAATGCATTCCTCGACAGATATGCGCCAGCTTGGAATGAGCCACGGGACCGGCCGGGAGGCGAGTCTTCCCCGGAAGAGCCTGTCTCGCCAAGCCCGACACCGACCCAAGGACCCAGAGAGCCACCGCAACGTCAAGTTCGTTGGCCGCAGAGACAAGCGGACAGACGAGAGCAGCGCCAACCTCCTTTGAGGCAGCGCCAGGCTCATACAACCTCACCTACTCCATGGAACCAAGACGCGCCGGCGCGATTGCACCCCATCCATGAAGGCCATGCACCCGGAATCGGAGCCCTACCAGCTTGGTACAATCATCCAGGGCCCTTGGATGGAGTGCCCTTTCAAGTACCTCGATCGTCGTGGCACCCCTTGCAACCCCAGCAGCCATCATCCAACAGCCAAATTCCTTCAGCACAAGGACAGGCACCCCTAGCACCCTGGCCATATACATTCGCTTACCCACAGGATCCAGCGAACCTTGAACAACCTGCGCATGGCGTTTTACCATGGTTACCTTGGTTCCCCTCGTATTCTCAGGGCCACCCACAGCCTCCGGTGCCCCAGCTCGAGGTGGTACCTGGTGGGCCGCCACCCTACCAAGCGCCGCCATTCTACCAAGCGCCGCCATCCTACCAACCGGGCAGCCAGGGATATCGTGGAAGCTCGCACCTACCAACACCGCCACGGCAAATGGAGTATGAACGGCCACGGCCAAACGGATCGCGTCAGGCGTCAGAGCAACCAAATCCAGGTACTGCTGGCAACCAAACATATCGGCGCGGTCCTTCTAGGTCTCCATGGTGGTGACTACAGACTGTCTAACGCAAGTTTGATCTAGCGAGCTGGTTCTCGCTTTGCTTCACATTTATTTCATGAAATATCGGGGGGAGGAATGGAACATGAGGAGTTTTCCAGTTCGTACTGCAATCTATCGTACAGCGCAGACTAGCGTCTAGACGTCGAGTTTGTTTGTAGAGTCTCTGCTAGTACTTGAAGAATTCATATTCGTTCCCTCATAAAACGCTACTTGGTCGGTCGGCATTGCCATGTATACGTAAGCACGGTCTGGACGCTGCTATAGAAAGTAAATTGCGAATGAACCAAGTCCATGTAGGCGCTATTGGCATGAATTCCACAAACGAATTCATGGCCAATAAATTTATGACACAGTTCGAAGACGTAGCTCAGAGGACAACAGTTGTTACAGTCGCG
This sequence comes from Beauveria caledonica, assembly GCA_030777785.1. NCBI lineage: Eukaryota > Fungi > Ascomycota > Sordariomycetes > Hypocreales > Cordycipitaceae > Beauveria > Beauveria caledonica. The sequence continues at coordinate 47,653 of JAPFSE010000137.1, read as the reverse complement.
CCCCGCCCCGTCCACCCAAAAGAACGTAGGCGATAGGAAACAAGTACCAATCGTTTTGGCTCAATACTGGACCAGTCGGCACCTTACCATTTCATTTTCGGCTTTCACCGAGCCAATCGGCAGCGTGCCTCAACCCGTGGCATGCTAGAGCCTAACGAGCGTCATATTTAACTGTTAACGGCATGCCGCCCATTTGAAGCAAACTTTGTTCGCTCAGATGAACTAGGTCTCCATCGGCAAACCCTTCGTTTTAGCCGTTCCGTATCTACACCTCTTTGCACTTTCACCCAGCACAGTGAGCTGCTTTTAAAATGTCAGCGACAGAGCTCTACATGCTTCATAATCTAATTTCTCTTCTTCGACGGTCCATTCAGACCTTGAATGGTCTCTCTCAGTCTTCAGAGACGAACGAGCATTTGTTTAGGGACATGACTAACGCAGTTTGCTCCCTGCAAATTGAACTGGCCTTGACACTCATGACAAGCGATGGAATTCCCAATCAACAGAGTGATTGTTTACCAATGACCATGGGGAACACGGTATGTGTCACGTATAAAAGTAATGACCGCACAGTGACCACTGACTAGACCAGGTTGAAAGCCCGCCGCGATCTCCACCACCCTCAGAAATGAGCGACAATGGGGCTCATAACAGCAAACGTTTGTCAGAGGAAGAGGATGACTATCACCCGGAGGTGTTTAGTTTATCAGACTAGCTTAAACACGTGTTATGACACGACAGTGACTGATTAGCTATTGGCCCTAGCTACCTCTACCTTGGCCTTCTAGTAATCAATGACGTTTTCAATCCTACTCTCCTATTTTTAGATAGTTTGAATGTAGTTTTAAATTGTTACTTGCTCTTTCCATGGGGACAACAACGACTAAAAAGTGACAGCTCACTAAAAATATCAGTTAGCCTACCACAGCCGATACTTCTTTAATGCAATAAGCAGGCTGTGAATATCCTAGCTTCAGACATACGTTTAGTTTTAGAAAGACGATTGCCCTCCATATTCGCAACGCGGAGTAGTATTGCATCAATCACATGCCTATTTTTGGAAGATTTCGTGTCTTGGTATCTCATAGATACCTATTTTTAGAGAATATTACGTTTTCACCTCGCTACGCTGAGTGAAGCAACAACATAATGTCTGTTTTAGAGATCTTTTGGCATTGTTTTTGCTTAGCACTGAATAGAATCTCATAAGTATAAATAAGGCACTAGATCACACCAACTTCAAGAACGGCCAAGAAGACTAGAACCACACTACTATATTGTAAACATGCCACTCCATTTCTCCACAGAAGAAGTCCTTTCGATGCAGGCAACTCTCCGACATGTTCGCTCCGAGCTGGACTGGCTTTCATACGCCGTGAATGAGAATGTAGCCCGGCTGCAGCAACTTTGGGGCTATCTCGAGCTTAAAGTCAGAGAAATGGATCGTAAACAGGTACGCGTTACTTCTGTGTCTCGTGCGTGGCTGACCCGGATCGGAAAATACAGCACGAGCCTACTCCCCAGACTCCGATAACTCCAACGCCTCCAAAAAGGCCATGGGAGAACTCTGCCCATGCCGCGGAGCCCCATGGCGGTGCAGTCTCGCAGAGACCAAAGGCAAAGGACGGGAAATAATCGCCTTTCTCATAAGTTCAATGAGGGAACGAAATTTGATGGCGACTGAAAGGCACCGTTTGAAGGAATCTATCAAGTCGTTTAACTGGCTAGTATTTCAGAAATTACAGATATAGTATCCTTTTCGGCCCGAAACGCGTGAATTACTTGCGGTGCCTCTCCTGTAGGAGAGTCCTTCGGACCCTCGCGATAGCAATTGCCTTAACGACGACCAACTAGGCCAGCAACAGTTGCCGGACTAAAAGATAAGCTGCCTCTCTGTTGATATCTTTACAACAAAAACAAACTAACATACAGCGTAAGAGCAAAAGTAGCAGCACAATAGTTTCGAGTGTGCAGGGTAGCCTGGATACTGCTCCGTGCGTCGCTCAACGGAGCTACTGTGTGGATCTGCGTTGAACCAATCATTAGTTGTGTACTGGAGTAAAATGGCTGCTGGGCAGAATTTAATCCAGCTCCATCCACATGATTGGCCAGCTTCAATCTACCTGCGCGCTGTCTTCGTGTCAACATCACGGAGCAGCCGGTACCTTGAGCATGAATTCGCGGCATCGGCATCCACCAATACAACGATCGCTGGTCCCACAAGCTGCCACTGCAAGTACTATCAGCCTTTGTTTTTCGACAAGGTGAAGCTATGGCATCGCCATCATGGCGCTGATAAATATCCGAGCCATGCTGAAACAGCTTCGGGATTCTTTTGACAGCTTCGAATCCCGCCCGCTCTCTCATAGCGAGTCCGAAACTCTCCGTGACATCGAGCAGAAGCTGCGGCAGATCTCACACCTATGTACCAATCTTGGCGATAGCCAAACATGCCACGCAACTGGTGGGCAAACCGTGGAGACCGCCCTAATCTCGGAAGCCGCCATAGACGCACAACTGACGCCCTCAGAATCCCCTGCTCCCTTGAGGGTGTCTCAAACGTCGGCTATTGAAGGCACCAGGCCTTCAAGAGCTTGCTCTCCGCCTCGCGCGCCTGTCAACGATAAGGATCAAGTTTATAGCCCATGCACCGCCATCCCGGTAATACATTGCTCCGTGGCAGAATGGAAAGACTTTCCTCGTGTTATTAAACGCGCATGTGCCCTTGGTGCAAAGAAAATTGGCGCATGCAAGGCAACACTGGATGTATCTGGACTGTGGCGTGAACGCCAGAGAGATGCTGTCCGCTGCATTGGATATAGCGCGGAGAAGCAAACGAGTGGAGTTTACAAAATCGTCATGAAAGAGACTCGACAAAAGCTGTTGTGGTCGGAAATGCCCATAGCTGACGTCGGTTCGATAATGGAGGAGCAAATGAGCCGGCTGAATAATGACGATGGATTGTCTGGCGTGTTCTACAGAACCGATGTACAGGTCAAAACGGCGACCCAACGCAAAGCTATAGGGTTGGCTGATGAGAGTTTGCTTTGGCCGCTACGAGGAAACATGCTAGAAGAGACTGCACATACCATCGATGGCATTCACACCCCATATTTCTATCAGTCAGGACCTGCTCCCGGAGCCGTGTTTGCGATGCATGTCGAGGATGCCAAACTCTACTCAGTCAACATACTCTATAAGGGTCGAAAGATTTGGATCGTCATCCCACCACGATCTCGCGAACGGCTCGAGCAACGCCTACGGGAGGATAACCCCGACGCCCGCTGCTGCTCTCAGTTTGTGCGACACCTCAGTGTTTTCGTACCGTTGTATAAGCTGAAGGCATGGGACGTTGACTTATACATCGTCGATCAACGAGCGGGCGAGGCGGTGATAACGTTTGAAGATACATACCACGAAGGTTTCAGTGTTGGATCTTCCGCTGCGGAGGCCATTAATTATGCCGCCCAGGACTGGAATACGGAGAAGTACACGTTCTGCAGTCGCGGCTGCCCTGGCCCTTGGATTGATGCGAGCTTTCTTACGGTGCCTGTCCCTGCAGCGCGCGAGAGCGCATCGGGTGGTCCATGCCAGGTAATTTCGGAGCAGAACCGTGCTCCTCGACCGAGGCGGCAGCTCGTACTGTCCGACAGCGCATCAACCTGCGTTCAAGATGCCCCCAGCCAGCTATCATGTTCTGATAAGCACCCATGCTTATATACCGGCATAGATGGGATGTATCAACAAGCGCTAGAAGATGTGGTTGCCATACAACAACAACAGAAGGCGAGAATCCTGCAGTTGATTATGCAATGCTCCCCGAAATTCGAAAAACCTGTTGTTGAGCAGCGTCCATCAGAGACTCAGAAAGTGATAGCTCGGATCGTCCATTCTCGCCGTCGTATCTCAGGATGTTATCTCTCGTTACGACATGACTACATGAAACTCGCGTCAATATATGTCAGGGAAGTCAACCGCATCAAGGACGGAAAGCGCATTCAAATGGACAGGCAACGACGGCTAGCAAACCAAGGTGTCAGGTCAGGGAAGGGGAGAGGCAAAGGACCAAAAACCCTCGCCCTCGAGTTAATGCTGGGAAACCCGCCGCACATGTCTAAGTCAGATCTCGAGCGTTGCATCAAATGGGGTGATTGTTTGACCAAACTTTGCGCCAAACTGGGCCGCCAATGCCTCGAAACATTTCCTACAGCTGTCTGTGTTGAGATGACTGCCAACTTTTCAACCGGACTCTCCCATTTTCCAGAGCTTGCAAGACCTATCACGCCTGAGGAGTAAGTATCCCATGAAGCAACGATTTCTTCGCTGACGCGGAGAAGATATCATGATCTCTCCGAAGTGAAATTAGAGTATTTTGTGAAATGGTATTCAATACTCAAGCCAGGGCTCCTGAATCCGAATGAAGTAGAGCGGGTTGTGATCAGGGCATATTCAGACAACGCCATCTTGCGATTATGATCCGACAGCGCTCATGCCTAACACGTGAGATGCTCATCAAGTATCGGCTTAGCCGATCGGCGGTCTTCCATACGCCGCTATCGATGAGTCGTCTGCGTGGGCCTCAGTGGTGCGGAACTTCTTGGCATCGATCTGCTATACCCTAGGGGGGTTTGCCTAGCAGCTTGACAGCTGAAGCCGGATACGACAACGGACGCCTATGGATTCAGCTTGATACGCATGCCCACACAGCAAAGACCTGAGTTGGATTCTGATATATGGATAATGGTATTTTCATTTACAGTTCGTGCGAGAGCGGTATATTTATAGCATGTTTGTCACTTGATAATGTAAATTATCATCGCCCTCATAAGCAAAATCTGCAAAACATTATGGCCTTTCGACCGCCTAGCTTGCCTATGACGGTATTCATCGCATTTCTCATCGTTCTGGCCCTCATCGAAGCTCCTACGTCGGAATGTTCCACTTTACCCGAACCCCGTCTAGTCATATACGTCCAAACCACTCACCAAGTTGACGGAAGCCCAATTTCCATTCTACCGCTGATTGAAGAGCCTGGCATCACAGCGACGCATCTTATCATCGCCGCTTTCCATATAAATGAAGACTCCGAAATTCATCTGAACGACCACGATCCAAAAGATCCAACATTCGTAACCCTTTGGTCGGAGGTCGAGTTGATCAAGGCCGCTGGTGTCAAGGTGATGGGGATGGTTGGAGGCGCCGCCCCTGGCTCCTTTACCACAGCCACGCTGGACGGCAATGGCTCTGTATTTGAGAAATATTATCAGCAGCTTCACAAAGTGGTTCAGGAGTATCAATTGGAGGGCTTAGATCTTGATGTTGAAGAGTCCATGTCGCTAGACGGGGCCATTCGGCTCATTCGACGGTTGCGAAGCGATTTCGGGAGTGATTTCATCATCACTCTAGCCCCAGTCGCTTCAGCCCTCCTAGATCACGGGAATCTCAGTGGCTTCAGTTATTCAGCTCTAGAGGCTAATTTTGGCACTGATATTGCATTTTACAACACGCAGTTTTACAACGGGTTCGGGACAATGTCTACCCCCGACGATTACCGAAACTTGATCGCGGCTGGCTGGAAGCCACAAAAGATCGTGATTGGGCAACTGACATCGCCAGACAAAGGCTACGGCTTCACCCCGCTGTCAGAGCTTGCGCATACAATCGATAATCTCCGTGCAAGTTATAAAGAAATTGGCGGCATAATGGGCTGGGAGTACTACAGTAGCAGCCCGGGAGGCCTGGACAAGCCTTGGCAGTGGGCACAACTTGTCTCTCCTATACTCCGGCAGCGTGGCAAGTCACTGTACAAAGGGATAAGGAATATACGGAAATTCAGATTCCATGGCGATTGTTTGCATGTGTCAGAATGATTTTTCTACCATTTTCTAGCCAGCATGGTTGACGGGCTTGCTCGGTGCCGAAGCTACTTTCAAAATCACTTGTCATAACCTTCAACCGAGCTGTCACAGCAATGAGAAGACCGGCACCTTGCGTTTCTTGTTTACTCTCGGCGTCTAAAAACAGTCGTAATTAAGTGAGCTGACATACTATGAAATCGCAGCTACTGCGACGATGGGACCAAGGCAAAGGAAGTCAGCAACAACCGCTGCTCGAGCGTCGCAGCAATGCGGGTCCACTAAGATCCTGAGAGTCACAGGAAGTGCAAGGGTTGAATTTAGACTAGAGATCATATAATGGCTCGACACCTTCCCTGAAATGTATCATCACACGAACTCGTACCAACTGCAAGAGCCGTCTCGCGTCGAAGGACAAATCTACCCAGTCGTGACCTCGAAATACACCTTGAATGGTGTTCTTACACTTAAACATCTCCTCAAAATGAGCTTCCACATTGTCGTTTGAATACTCCCATTTTGTTCGACCAGGGACCCAACGGTACCAGTCACGAAGGCCGTCCTCGCCGCGTATCCAATTACCACGGATGGCTCTAATCCCGTCCTTTCTTCCGATTCCCCGGTCATCATCAGTTTCTGTGTCTGAGTGTTCTTCTTCGTCATCACATTCGTCGTAGCTATCGCCATGTTCATAAGCGTCGTTCGCCGAGCGTATATCCCAGCATACCACTGTATCCATGTCATCCGGCGATGACAGCGACACCAGGAACAACCAGCCCAGGTTTGCAAATGTAGCTATAAAACGGGCCAGGGAATTCATCCCGCGCCCCAAGGAAAACCCAAGACTAGTATCAAAATTCGTGTTACGCACCTCCAAAGCTAGGCTCTTCACCTGTATAAAGCCTTGGAAAATGCCCTCTATCCCAGTTGAGATCACACTATTTTCGCCATTATACTCCTTGGCCAAATATCTCGCTGCAGATGTATCAGCAGTCTCCAGTATGCTTGAAGTCAATTGGACGAGACAGATAACATCTTCTCGGGCATCGAAACGGAGAAAGCTGTGACCAAGAGGTAATGTATTTGGTAATATGTGCAAAGCTTCAATTCGGGACTCTTGACACGTCGCAAGGATGGCCCGGCAGGTGAAAGTGGAGCGAGGGAGTGTTTCTGTAGGCTGCAGTACGAGTGGTTCATTCGGACTGGTCGTTGCAAGTCTCAGACGATGTACTCGAGGTTGTCGGAGAGCTAGATGCCAAATGAAAGAACGGATCTCGGCAGGCAGGTGAGAAAATTGCGGGAAACAGTGCAACAGCATGTTGATACGGCATATATGCGAATGCCCAAGTTCGGCCGGAAGACGACTGTTGACATGACAGTCAGTGCTGTTGCGATAAATAGCGCATGCCATCTGTTTCGTGCGGGCATCCGAATTCACCTCAGCGCTTACAGATGAGTCATTTATCAGCTTTATTCTCATTGGCTGGCTTGTCAAATGTGGCCAACAAGGACAAAGACGCTACAGTGCCGGCACCTCTATACATACACCTTGTATCTAAATTCGCTGGGCCGTGATAGCTATGAACGGCCGCAGCGCTCGCCACTTATAGTACCGTAAGAATTGGGTACAAGGTGCCTCCTTAAGTGACCCAACAGTATGCACGTCAGAGCTGTTACAGGCGACCGCTTTTCAGCTGATGATGAGTAGACAGAAATATAGTCACACGTTTTCATTAATTATATATAATTTTCCAACTAAATTAGTCAACATCAAATCATAAGTGATATTGCCGTCCTACGTAAATCCTAGTGGCCAGCAGACGGACCTGTTTATTCGCCACAGTTAGTACTTGGTTACAAGTCAGCAATCACCTGAACCGAGGTCGATCGGTAAGCTAACTATCTTGAGATTGTCATACATGGGGGGAATGAATTGAGACTAGCTACATCAAAAACAAAATAAAGCAAGTGACCAAGATCATGCGTTCTTCGAGGCCTTTTTCTTCATTGAATGTCGCTTGTTGTTTCGTAAGGCTCGACGGAATTCCGCTTTCAAATCAGTGACGGAGGCCTCTATAGCATCTAGGCGACGTTCCGTCACTGGGTCTGGCGATGGATAGGAAATGGCTGCAGTCCCAATCTGAAACGAATTAAAAGGAAATCGATGCTCAGATGCACTGGGTGCATTTGTACTCGGCGGGGTCGTGCTTGGAGAGGCTGTGGTCGGCGCGTTTGTAGTAGGCGCATTCGCGCGAGCGTTCAATGACAGTCCGACAGTGCTTTGGGGCTCAAAGGCGGCTGATGGGCACCTGTCATCGCTTGTTGGCGTTCCTAGGTTGGCACCATTGGCAGGGACTGCGCCTTTGCCGTTATAGGGATTTGTGGGCCAAGGCTCTCTCCCAGCAGACATGTTAAGACAGGCAGGATTGAAGGTTTTAAAACGACGAATATCACAGCAGAAATGTGAACTGTAATCGAAAAATGAAACATCCGAGGCCGGCTCGTTTGAAGTGCGAGAACAGTCTAATTATAAACCGCTCACGGCGATGTGCCCGTGGTGCCCTGGCGTGTTGGTGGCGTCGCGCAGGCAGTCACAGTCACGGTGGCAGGCTCATTGCTGGATGCCATTGGTCCACCAAGAGTGGCTGGCGGCAGGATCGAGGCTAGACTGACGGAGCTTCTGCCTGTATCAACCTCCGTACTTGCGCTACTCGAAACTATCGCTGTGGCTGCGACCCCTGTCTGTAATTCAGCCGTTGGTTGGGTCCAAAATGTCTCGGTCTGGGGCCCCCGGCGGGGACTTCGGCCTGGGAGCTCCGGAGAGGGTGTACTGACCGTGCTAGAGATTGGTGTAGACTGGGGGCTTTGCGTGCTCAACTTGCTTGTTGGACTCAAGGAGCGCCCGCTGGCTTCGATTAGAACAGCGCCGGACGTACTGACGGAAGCCGTTTGACCAGCGTTACCGTTGAACGGAGCTGAGCTAGCCGTGCCTGTTGATAGTGCTACAGAGTTACCAATTGGAGCACTCTGTCCCGTTGAAGTGCCCGTTGCCGAGGATGATGTCTGCGTCAGAAGTGTTGTAGGGCTGGGATAAGAGCAGTGTACAACACCAGTCTGTTGGACGGGGGTGCTTTCAAGATTCGCTGTTCCGTTGGCCAAGGACACATGAACGCAGGTTGCCGCGGTATCTCCTGCGCAATCCCTGTCATGCCCCGTCAGCTAGGCTCCAGCATTGTTTGTTTTCTCTTTCCTCCCTACCATGTAATAAATGCGTCCCCGTTGGGAACTCCTTTTGGCACCGTGATGGTTGCTGTCTCCACACCTGCACAACCTAAGGAGCTAAACGACCAAGTGATTGGCAAGTACGTGGTGTCGCTGAAGGCGAGCTCCGCCAGACAACGCCGAGTAGAGGTAGCGGTTACTTTCGCCGTCAGTTCGGAGCCGGCCGCCACATTTAGCACTGGGTCCCAGAGGCAGATCGCGGGCGTTGCTTGGGAGGCTGCAATGGTGGCGAAAGCCATAACGATCGTAGCTAAGGTGGTCTGAAACATGATTTTTTGTTTGTGTAGAGAAAAAGGTTGAAAATAGATTAAGACTCAGTAAGCCGTATAAGTACTTTTTGCGAAACTATCTACTTATCGTTTTACAGCTTGATATTACTGATTTTCAAACTGAGAAGTGTGAAAGTGTGATCATGTTTCCAGGGTATGGTTCTTGGTATCCGAAAGTTGCCCTCAGGAACTGATTTCTGGCATCTGCACTTAAGCGCCTGCGGACCATGTCAGGGTAGCCCTTATTTTCTATTTAAGGTGTCGATTGCCGGTACAGATTTCATTGTCTGTCCACAAACATACTGCATCGTTGATCTACCCGTTGGCCAAGCACTATGGCATCTAACGACTGCGCATTTTTCTTGAACGACGATGGTTTCATGAACTCGATGTTCCCTGAGCCCAACCATCAAAATTGCAATGCTGCGTAAGTTAGTATCCTAGGTGCTCCGGTATACTCACTAAAACTCTCAACAGCCTTGCGGCTGTAGAAGCAAAGTTGATGGACAAAATTGCGCAGCTGCAGCAGCAGTCAGCAGCACAAGCAGAAAGGCTGTTGAAGCAGGAACAGCGTATGGCCCTGCAAGAACACCGCATCGCAAAACAAGAAGAGCGCATGGCAAAACAAGAAGAGCGCATGGCAAAACAAGAAGAGCGCATGGCAAAACAAGAGGAGCGCAATTTGAATACGCGCCTCACAGACAACATTTCGAGCGTCGAATCCAGCGGCGAGTTCAGTGATAGCTCAGATACCACAAGTCTTACTGAAGACGACAGTAGTAACGGGGAGGAAGACGTTATGGAGGTCAACCCTCCACCCTGCTACGGTTGGAACAGACAGTGTTAGCCGCCAGAGCGACACAGCTTGCACTGGTAATCTTGTTCTTAGGTTCTGTTTGTACTAGTACTATATATTTCAGGTTTCTCTCATACACATGCTTAAACATATTCCATTCCGCTCTATATCGTCTTCAAGTAATTCCTATCGTACCTGAGCTATCAAAAATAATGTCTACCGACAAGCCACTGCCTGCGATACCAGGGCTCCTGGCATACGTACGTGGCCGCAAGCCAAAAAGCCGATCTTCTTCGATATACAGCCAACATTCACCGACCCTAGTTGAAGTCTCGCAACAGGCTCGTCAAGATATTCCACCAGAACGTCCCCCCCGACCGGCCTATGGTCTCTTCGACGGTGGCGACGCCTTCGACTCCACGACAGAGTGCATTGCCCTACGTGCACAACTACAGGATCTAGAAGCGAAGAATGCGCTACTACTCAAGCAGATCGATGATATATGAACAGAGAATCGCTGTTTAAGGAGAGCAGTGGGCCACAACAACGGCTAGCAGTCTGCGGCGGAGGAATGCCAGAAAACGCTCAAAGACATAATGGCATTTGTGGTTCTGGCGGTTTCAGAGAACCGTAAAAAGCTGAAGGAGGCTCGAGCAGACATAGAGGGGGCATAGTTCAGGGGTTCATGCGATAGTGGCCAGGCCGGCAACACCTGTACAGCAGCCACCTCTACCATGGAAATTACAAGTCATTTTTTTCTCACATGTACTACAACACGTCTGAATGAAGTAACAATTCTCGGAAAACAATTCATCACATTTAATAAACGAAGGATGATCAACTGTAACGTTGTTAAGGCTGCTCTCGTCTGCTATTGGTCCCAGCTAGTCGGTAACCAATCGGTGAACTCTCGGTCTTAAAGACGCGCGGTGCAATAAACGAAGAGAAAAAGCCACAACTGAGCTGATTTAGTTCTAGACCAAATGATGTGGTATTCTCCCGATAGCACATGCTACACTCGCACGGAGGAGTTGCGCCCTCTATGCAACCCTGCCAAAACACCCCAACGCAAGGCGATGGCAGTCCGCCGATTGGGGCTTCTGACCTCGTGCGGCGCCAAATGTCGCGACCTAAGGAAAACGCTGGCTCTTGTCTAACATCCTCCCAAAGCATTGTATGGGAGGTGTTAAGCCGATTGGATCGGCTCGAGCCGACCTCTGAGCAACGTGCTGGCTATCTCTCTCTCTTTCTAGCAGCGTAAGATAACTAATGTCCGCCTTCTCAAATGTGTATTTATGCTCCATACCATGAATATGCCTTTTGCTTCGCGCAGCTAGCATCTTGCACTTTATTCCATGTCTTCCCATTGTTCGCAGATCCTATATGCTATCCTAAACGACGATGCCGCCCTTGTTCGAATCCTAGTACGACAAAATGCCTTTCACATTATTCCTGCGGACTCATGGATGATACTTGAAGCCTGTCTGAAAGGGCCAAGCATGATAACCGCCCTCGCCAGCGCTCCGAATATCGACATGAACCCCGAACTACCTGGCCAAGATGGCGATCGAGTGCTACACATGCTTTTACATACGCCTCCAAAGTGGTTTACCTATGAAAAGGCGGAAACAATCATAGAATTTCTGAACATTGGAATCAGCCCGTTCATTCCTGGACGTCGCGGAAATACAGTCGTCCACATTCTCTCTGGAGACGGAGCACTGGCGCAAGATCCATTGGGGCATAGACTTCTACAAACACTTTTGTCGGGCAATTCATCGTCAGAAAGCCTTAATGTGCTTATTGACCGTAGAAACTTCGCTCTTAGTACACCTTTGATTGTTGCGGCTCAGGCCAATAATCTCCCGCAGCTCCAACTTCTTCTCAAGCACGGGGCTGATCCGAATCTGCGGGGAGAATTCGGGCGGACAGCTCTATACTTCGCAGTTGCGCGTAATTTCATTGGAATTGCCAAACTATTATTGAATTTTGGTGCAAAGATTGGATCTGATATTGTAGCGCTGTCGCCCCAAATGGAAGCTGTCTTGAGAAACTGATGCGATTAGATAGTTCAGAGAAGTCATCATGCTTTTCGAGTTAATGAAGCTCAATACACAAAATTAACTCTATAGCATAGCTTGACTGGTGCGCCCATTCTGCGTAGCAGTGTTTCTGGACATGGGCGCTTGGATCAGAATTCCAGTATGGTATGGCGCCGACAAGTCTCAGCTGCCCGAAAAGTGAGATGATTGGGCACACTGAGAACTACGCTTAGCGTGATTCAATTGGATGTAATTCCGCGACCAATTTGTCTGGTGCCCTGCCGATTGTAATGGTACACAGCCGATTGGTCAAAGAAACTGCGGATTCTAAAGACACACAGTCGACTGGGCTGCGGCTATATTGATTCTTGAGGTGTGCAGCCGATTGGTTCGGAACATACCGATTTCAACGCAAAACGCCGATTGGTCCAACACCCCGCCGATTATCCGGGTACATAGTCAGCCTGTTTGACAATAGAGTGATGCTAAAGGTACTGAGCCGATTAGTTTATCGGTTCGCCGGCTCGTAATAGGTTACCGGTAAGATTATACGTTTAGTGGGGCAAGAAGAATACAGGAGACAGTCATCTCTTAAGTTCCTAGGCCCATTGGCTCCGTGACTCGGGAGGGATGGTATGATGAGTTGCCAATTATGAGTCACAAGACCACGGACGAGATATGCAGTGGCACCAAAGTTGGTACGCTACCCAGTCGTATTGACCAGTATATAGGGAGATGGAAAACCGCTCTGGGGCAACAAGTAATTGCCACCAGCCATCTCAGCGCCGCAATGTCTTACACCTCGAGCCCGGCAACGACGGGCAGCCAAAGCGTGTCCTTACCGTCAACCCCGATTACCCCATTGACTCCGCCTTCTAATGCAGATGGGATGTTTGATAGACGTTGGCCACGGCCCGCCATTTTCCATCTTGCTTTACCAGCCTCTTGTGGATGTCATGAAAATTTCATGCAGGCCACGATGGAACTTCGACGATGTCTCCAGATATTGGCTGCCAGGACAAAGAGACTAGAGGACTGTGTGTTATAAATTTGCTATTAACTATCAAAGCTGTACTGAAATTCTCTTCTAGCGCGTTGCAACTGTGGTAACGTCGGTAGTAACACGGAAACCTGCGTTTCCAGCCGACTGTCTCAAATGGACATGGAGCCAAGTGATGGCTCGAAGACAAATTCTGGGAGCAATTAAAATGTTGAACCAGTCATTAAGAACGCAAAAATTCAATTCCTTACCTCTGTCCATGTTTTCATCCGTCTTCACCAGAACAAAGTGGCATTCGTGCAAGCTGTCGCCATACAGTTTCGGTGCCGGCACCAAAGTGCGAAAGTCGAGACTGAATAGAGCCCAATCATTTCGAAATGCAGTCATGTGCGACTGGCGATGTTGCAACACACTTTGAATAATGTTTTGGATAGGTGGCTCGAGATTCTGCATCTTTTCATCGCTGACACGATCTCGCTGAGCGCACAACTTGCCTGCCCTTCCAGACATCGGGTGGAATCGCAACGACACGATTTCTATATCGCAAGTAAAGAAACCCAGCCGCGCGAATATACCGCCAAGTTTACGATACGAAACAGTCCATTCCTCCATGACGACTTCTATGCTGGAGATAGCGCAGAGAAGAGAGATTGTTAAGTGTGCGAATTTAACACTAAGTTACAACAATAATCTTTCGAGTCCAGAACTTAATTCCTGTTTACAAACTTCCTGTTATTATATTGAGCTATCAGAATATAGGAAATAAATATTGATTCGTAAAATTTTGCTCATTATTCCGCAATATCTGAAAATGATGTCGCTTGAAGAATTCCCTGGGCGATAGATCGAAACTTAGCAATCAACATTCTCTGTCTCTTATTTTGACGTTCCAGTCCAACTTTCTCGCGCTTATATCTCTTTAGCTCTCTTTTTAGCAGTAAAATATCGCTCATCGAACTTGTAGGTTGCCCATTCGATATAATGACTGTGCCGCCACTGATTGTATCGCGTTTCTGTGATCGAGAGACAGCTCGAAAAGTTTTTCCAACTCCGTGGCAAAGTTCCATGAGTGGGCCGATAGAAAGTTTGCTCAAGTGTTTCTGGAACAGTTTCGGTTCAAAGAGGCTCTCTTTACCCTCAAGCGCCTCCCAAGAATAAGAGTCGTCATTCTGAGGTAGTAGCCTGACATCACCTGGATCGACGTTTATTCCCAGTTGACTTCCTGTGAAGTATCAGTTGATGCCATCGCAGACTTCGCCCGTTGTAACTAGTACTTAGGTGCTCGGCTAGCTTCAACCTGCAGCGGGCTCTACACTCGGTGCGCTCGATATTGCTTGTTTTTCCCATGACTTGCTTGCCAGAACCATGGTAAAGGTGATTCGAAGAGCGTGGCTTGCATGCCGATTTAAATTTCTACAAACCACCGGAACACGTTTTTTGTTTCAGCAATATGATTATGTGTTCAAGCTATCCTAGTATGGCTGGCCTCGAACGAGTCCTGACCGTCTTAGCCGCCGGGTGTGGTTTATTATTATGTTATTTTTGGGGGCTTTGCACCAATCATCCGCGCTCAGACTCCAGCGGCTAGTTATAACCCCTTATATTTTCTTCCATATTCTTTTTACATCAGTTTCGCTGACTTTACTTTGCAGCTCAAGCCTTAGAAGCGAAGTCGATATAAAAAACTGTAGTATCAAGATCTGCTGAAACAGATCGTAACTACCCACGGCCACCTCTAGACAGGTCGAGGGACTCTCCAAGGCGAGATCCTGCCTGGCCGCGCCACCGCATTAACACCAAGATCCTGGTGTTCCACTATTTAAAGATGTACACATTCTCATTCGTTGGCTGGTGAGCCAATCGGTCAACTGCCTTTTTGTCTTCACCCCACTTCGGCTGGGACCGATCCTATTAAATGCTCTCTCTCATCATATGCAACGGACAAGGTGGCGGCTGGCTAACTGGGCGCCAACTCGTCTTGTCATAAGCTTGATGAGCCATACTAAAGCCGCATATATTCTATCTAAACTGTCGCAGCTATTACATTTGTGTGTCGGAGAATACGAGAGCGTTCACAGCGCTTGCCATGCCCGTCGAAATTTCACCACCAATCTCTACGCTGTCGGGTGCAACTGCGCCATCTGATGCAGCGGAGGCGAGCCGTCATGTTTTAACGCCCCAATCTTTTTCTCCTTCTACTATGAATGTCTCAAAGGGGTACTTCCATAAAACCCTTCTTAAGAATGGTGTTCACCGTAACAGCGAATCTAAGAACGAGAACAAAGAAGGCCAGCCATACATCACGCACAGCGCCACAACCATTTATTGCCAACCAGCCCTGAGAAGCCGTCCTGTTTCTATCGACGACCTACTTATTCCACAGCAACCGATGCAGTTGGAACAGAAAGCCTTCTATTTCGACAGGCAAGCTAATCGAGATCGTTTACCATCAAGCATGCATGCTGAGGTGAAGCTTAGCGCCAAGAAGCGTCAGCGGAGGTTCACCACCCGAACAAAGACAGGCTGTTTCACCTGCCGTAAGCGAAAGAAGAAATGTGACGAGGCAAAGCCAATATGTGTGGTGTATTATCACTCTCGCTACTTTAGTCACTAACTTGCGGTAGGGTACAACTGTGAAAGAGGCAATTTCCATTGTGCAGGATACTCTGTGCCGAGCGTTCGAGAAAGAAGTACTACTACCATTCAACCTCTCCATGACGAGTTTTCGAACGGCAAGTTCAACAATACTCAAGGCGACCTGCTCCGCCCCATAAAGCACTCTGTTACTACCGATCATCAGGTTGTAGCGCAAATGGCCCTCTCTCATGTGGCTGCGGAACAACATAGTCGCCCAAATGGTATGCCAGTTTCGCAAACGAGGTCTACAGAGATTAAGAGAAGATGCTTGCAGGTTATGAATATTATCAGTATGACCGAGAGCTAAGCCTCGAGCGTGATCGTGCCGCAATGTCTTGTCGGCTTTTTAACTTGGTTGTCAAAACAGGAGTTTCTATCGAGGAACATGCTCGTCACTTTCTCGACACAATACGAGTGGGCGACTTGGCTTCAACTTCTCAGCTACCAGCTTATAGAGACGTTCGCAGTGTACCATCAAAAGTTACTATAGAGGCCCCTTTCCATTGCGATTATGGATATAACATTATTCTTGGCATGAACGTTACAATTAGACGTAACTGTGCTTTCAATGATGCGGGGCGTATCCATATAGGTGACAATAGTGTCATTGGCCCAAGTGTCAGCATTCATACCGAAGAGATGTCTACGGACCCCAGACACCGCCAAACTTACCGGAGCATGTCATTCAGCAAGGGAGTTATTATTGATTCAGATTGTTAGATTGGAGGAAATGTGACGGTGATGCCCGGTAAGATCATTGGAAAGGGTGCTACTGTTATGGCTGGCTCAGTTGTCGCTGAAGTTCGTGGAGTCCTGTTCTTCCTGTCGGAACCAATGCTAATAATATGGATAGGATGTCCCTCCTTTTGTTGTGGCTGCGGGGAACCCGGCCCGTGTTTTGTATAGCGTTGTTCCATTATGAGCCAACTTGCATACTTTCCCGTTCAAGATTATGCAGACAACAAGGCGAAAAACATGTTCTTTGAGGCCAAAGAAGAGAACAACGCCAGCTGAGCACTGATCGCTCTGGTGATGGACGTGTCAAACAATCCAATCGATTTCGACCCAAAACGTTCGCGCTTCTCTGTCACTGACAATAACATATGCTTTCTATGTATACTTCCCTAATAATCAAGACTATGTTCATGAATAATGGAATTATTGTTTTGTTGATATGCTGGAGTGTTCACAACCAATAGGGCTCTAAAACTTGTAAGGCGTGTGCGGCACAGTACCCTGGTCTCCAACCCTACACTGTGAAAAAGGTGCGGCGCAGGGGGGTGGGCCGAGTATACCTTGCGACGCCGTCGGCCCCCGCTTTGCGCAGCCTTGTCGCTGCTTCCTACTTAATAGCTGTGTTAGGCCATGCCACCACAACAGTAGGCAACAATGATAGTCTCTTTGCTGAATCTTTGCACTTGTCCTTTATTATGTGCTTCTTTGATCAGAAGGTCTGGGCCTGCGGCTTCTGGAGATGGGGTACATTCCGGCAACAATGCACAAAAGAGCACAGGCTCGGCTGCACGTGCGGCCTGAAGCTGGTCTATGAGGTAGTCTACGAAACGGATGCATGCATCTTGTGCGCGACTATCGCTCGAAAACGACGTCGATTAGCAAAAATGGCCGCCGATATCTCTAGATGGCAACAAGAAGAACGATATCCGGCGACCGTCGAAAAAACAAAGCGAAGTATGATGAGTTTGGAGGGTGCTCTTTCCGCTCTTCTGCGAAGGCATGAGCTCGGCGGTTCGCTTTCCAAAAAGCGCACCGTGAGAAGCGAGTAACACATTCAAATGTTGACGGACTGGCGTTTCGGCGTAAGTTCAACAGCACCATGATACCTTGTCATGTGCTGATCGAATGCAGCCTTTTTAGTGCATATTGGATTGGAAATACCAGCGATCTTCGAGTAAACCCGGGCGGAGACAAGCAACGAACCCGCCCGCTGCGTTTCAGAGCATGTCTTCGGTGGTAGCTAAAGTGAAGGCACCAACTGCCAGTGCTTTTAACTTTCAAAGAAGGTCGCCACGGATGAACCCCAAAGTTAGCTTAAACAAATACTATATACATGTCAATTATATACATGTCAAGAGCGAAAACTACTACCTACCCATGATGAGCACAGCACGGGAATGGTGTCTGGTACCTTCTAGGTGTACGTGCCAGAGCTGCCCTGCAGGCCACGGTTTTACGGCCCACTTCTGTTCGCCGACATCTTGTAGGATCCTGGCAGTCTTCCTCTTTCGACTCCTTCCTCCCAAGCAACCTCTAAAACGAGTAATGTCGCCGACATGGGCACTTTTTATGGCTCGAGTTCAAAGAGCTGTGGCGAACATCCACTGCGGATGATGCTTCCTATCTTAGTTGCATGTAGCGCTCGGTGGGTACTATCCACAGTAGCTCTTGATTCCGCGGGTTGCAATTTTGCCTGATATGGAGTGGATTAACTGAAGATGAGAACCTGTGACGTTTATTATCTGTGGCGCTCTACTATGTAAAGCAAAACAGGCCGCCCCGGACCTTCTCGACGTTGAAACACAGTACAATCAAAAGCTAATCATTCCTTTATATTTCATTTTATGGTGTTTAGCATCCCAGTCCTCTTCGTAACACTAAAGTCTGTACTGCAGCTTCGTGGAGTAATGAACGTTCACGCTTCTCTGTCACTGACAGTCACATATGCTTTTCATGTATACTTCATATTGTACAGTACTATCGTTTCAGCAAATTGCAATTTTTAGAGTAGCAACCTGAAACTCTCCCGGCGTCCCCTCCAGGATAAGGGGAAAGACCTAGTCCTACAAGCTCTTTGGTTTCCCGTTCTGGCCCAATTCTTATACCCCACCTACCAGGTCCATTGAGGGGATCGGAATCGCTGCTTCATCCGTAGAGCAATACTAACAGTGTTTATTCTTCCACCGGACGAGTATATAGACATCGGCGCTGTACCGGCGGCTGAATTTGGTCACACCTTCGGAGCGTGCGAAGGACGGCTTCCACCAGGTTATTCCTAGTCCTATCACACCTTTTCGGTACAGCCAGGTTCAGGTTCAGCGTCCACTTGGATTCATGAAACTTTTTTTGTGGTGCCGGCCAAAATCTGCCTAAAATGACCAGAAGACGGTGTAGCCTAGTTCGTACTGCCATGCTTATCCACCATCTAGAGACAAGTTCATGCAGCTAGATCTCAAAGTAGTTGGTATATTGTGATGGGTTGCTAGTAAGTTGTGTCAACTATCTAGTTCCTATGCTGTTTACTATCAAGATGAAGGAGAAAGAAAGTGAATCAACTATCTGAGAGCATAACAATGCTCTTATAGCGTCGGGCTCATGGAAGATTCTAGAAGCCCGGCGGCATAGCCGCCGCGCAAGCGGCTTTCCCGTTACATAAATGGCTCCAGTTGCCTCGTACCAGCATTCGTCTCATCTCGAACTGCCTTTTCTACAATTTTTGCAAATTAGCTACAGAAAAAGGCGAATCAAGTGTCCCTCTCTTGTTAATTAAGGATAATAGTGGGAGTCCTTTTCTGGCTTGGGATCGCGGGTACCGCTGTTGCCCAATTTCAATTCTGCCGCTGATCGAAGAGCCTGGCATCACAGCGACGCATCTTATCATCGCCGCTTTCCATATAAATGGAAACTCCGAAATTCATTTGAACGACCACGACCCAAAACATCCAGCATTCGCAACTCTATGGGCGGAGGCCGAGTTGATCAAGACCGCTGGTGTCAAAGTGATGGGGATGGTCGGAGGCGCCGCCCCTGGCTCCTTTACCACAGCAACGCTGGACGGCGATGACGCCGTATTCCGAAAATATAATCAGCAGCTTTACAAAATTGTCAAGGACTATCAACTGGAGGGCTTAGACCTTGATGTTGAAGAGCCCATGTCTCTAGACGGTGTCACTCGACTTATTCGACGGTTGCGAAGCGACTTCGGGAGTGACTTCATCATCACTCTAGCTCCAGTCGCTTCGACCCTTCAAGGTCAAGGAAACCTCAGTGGATTCAGCTATTTAGCTCTAGAGGCTAGTACTGGCGCTGATATTGCGTTTTACAACACGCAGTTTTACAGCGGGTTCGGGACAATGTCTACTCCCGACGATTGCCAACATGTGATCGCGGCTGGCTGGAAGCCACAAAAGATCGTGATCGGCCAACTGACATCATCCGACCAAGGCTACGGCTTCGTCCCGTTGTCAAAGCTTACGCACACAATCGATATTCTCCGTGCAAGTTATAAAGAAATTGGCGGCATAATGGGCTGGGAGTACTACAGTAGCAGCCCGGGAGGCCTGGACAAGCCTTGGCAGTGGGCACAGCCTGTCTCTTCCGTGCTCAGGCAGCATGGCGGCCACTGTACTAAGGGCTAAGGGATAAACGGCAATTTAAATTCCGTGGAGATTCTTTGCCTGTGTGAGAAAGATTTATGTACCACTTTCTAGCTAGCATGGTTCCATAGGCTCGCTCGATGCAGAAGCCAACTTCACTACATGTTGCATAATCTTCCACTGAGTCGTGACAGCGGTCAGCAGACCTGCACTTTGCGTTCCCTATTTGAATCGGCGTCTGCCATCAGCCGTAACTGTTTGCCCTGGCATTTCCTGAGATTGCGACTACTACGGCGTTGGGAACAAGGAAGAGGAAGAACGACGACGACCACTGCTCTAGCGCAAGTACGCAGCAACGTGGCCTTGATGACGCGCGCATACCAGCAACTTCGGTCCACAGCTAGCTCCTGCCCAAGAAAGTTATTACCCGTTCAAATATTAAAAATTATCTCATGCCATGCGATCGATCACGATACCATGCGGGCCATCCACGACAAGATTCAAGAAGATGTGAGAGAGGAGACTTTCGAAGACGTGCAGAAGGTTACCGTGCTGCAATATGTCCGTGTGTAGGATCCTGAATGCTACGGAGGCGTGAGGTGAATAGCGAGACTACCTGTCGTGATTGCAAATCCGCCACAACTTGAGACTAAAGATCGTATAATAGCTCGACACATTCCCTGAAATGTATCATTACACGAACTCGTACCGTCTGCAAGAGCTGTCTCGCGTCGAAGGACAAATCCACCCAGTCGTTACCCCGAAATACACCTTGAATGGTGTTCTTACACTTAAACATCCCCTCAAAATGAGCTTCCACATTGTCGTTTGAATACTCCCATTTTGTTCGACCAGGGACCCAACGGTACCAGTCACGAAGACCATCCTCGCCACGTATCCAGTTACCACAGATGGCTCCAACCCCGCTGCCAGGCATGCTAATGCTAAAACACGCGTCCTTCCTTCCGATTCCATGCTCATCACCGGTTTCTGTGTCTGCCTGTTCTTCTTCATCGTCGTATTCGTCGTAGCTATTGCCATATTCATAAGCGTCGTTCGCCGAGCGTATATCGAAGCGTGCCACCGTATTCATGTCATCCGGCGATGGTAGCGGCAACAGGCAACAAAGCCTTTTATTCGCCACAATTAGTCCTTGGTCAACAATCACCTGAATGGAAGTTGATGGGTAAGCTAACGCTCTTGAGATTGTCATATCATGGTGGAAAAGAAAGTGACATTTACACTAGCTACACAACTCAAAAAAAATAAAATAAAGCAAAGACCAAGATCATTTTTCCTTCGACATCTTCTTCCTTGAATGTCGCTCATTGTTTCGCAAAGCTCTCACAGCTGCCTCTAGAGCAGATAATCGGCGCTCCGTGACTGGGTCTGGAAATGGATGGGAAATGGTCGCACTTCCAATCTGAAACGAATTAAGAGGGAATCGATGCTCAGGTGCACTTAGTGCGGGCGCGATGTACTTGGAGGGGCTGTGGTCGGTCGGTTGGTGGTAGGCGCCCCCGCGCGTACATTCGATGGCGGGCTAACAGTGCTTTGGGGCTCGAAGGCGGCTGAGGGGCACCTGCTATCGCCGGCAGGCGCTCCTGGGTTGGCAGAGGCGGCACCATTGGCAGGGACTGCGCCATTGCCCGTATAAGGATTTATGGGCCAAGGTTCTCTCCCAGCAGACATGTTGAGATAGGCAGAATATAAGGTATAAAAACGACGAATATTTTAACAAAACTGTCAACCGAAAATTCAGTGAATGCATCCGAGGCCGGCTCGGTAAAGTGCGAGAACGGTCTGTTTATAGACCGCTCACGGCGACGCGACCGTGGTAACCTGGAGTGTTGGTGGCGTCGCGCAGGCAGTCACGGTCACTGTGACAGGCCCATTGCTGGATATTATTGGTTCACCACGAGTGTCTGGCGGCAGGGTTAAGGCTGGGTTGACGGAGCTTTTGTCCGTATCGGCCTCCATGCTCGCGCTGCTGCCCGACGAGGCTATCGCTGTGGCTGTGACCCCTGTCTGTGACTCATTCATTGGCTATGTCCAGAGTGTCTCGGTCTGGAGACTCCGAAGAGGGTGTACTGACCGTGCTGGAGATTGGTGCGGATTGGGGGCTGTGGATGCTCGAATCGCTTGTTGGATTCAATGGGCGCCCGCTGGCTTCTGTTGGACCAGATGTGCGCCCGCTGGCTTCGGTTGGACCAGATAAGCGCCCGTAGATCGGAGCTGAGCTAGCTGTACCCGTCGATACTGCTATAGAGTTGCTATTCGGTACGCTTTGGCTCGTTGAAGTGCCAGTTGGCGAGGATGATGTCCGCGTCAGCAGAGTTGTAGGGCTGGAATAAGAGCATTGGACAACACCAGTCTGTTGGATGGGGGTGCTTTCAAGATTTGCTGTTCCGTTGGCCAATGACACGTGAACGCAAATTGCTGTATTATCCCCTGCACAATCCCTGTCATGTCCTGTTAGCTAGGCTCGAGCCTTGATTTGTTTTCTCTTTCCTCCCTACCATGTGATAAATGCGTCCCCATTTGGGACTCCTTTTGGCACTGTAATGGTTGCTGTCTCCACGCCTACACACCCTGGAGAGCTAAACGACCAAGTGATTGGCAAGAACGTGGTGTCGCTAAAAGCGAGCTCCGCCAGACAACGCCGAGTAGAGGCAGCGGTTATTTTCGCCGTCAGTTCAGAGCCAGCCACCACGTTTAGTACTGGGTCCCAGAGGCAGATTGCGGACGCTGCTTGGGAGGCTGCAAAGGCGGCGAAGGCCATAATGATAGTAGTTAAGGTGGTCTGAAACATGACCCTTTTTCTCTTGTGTAGAGGAAAGAGCTGAGAATAGAAACGGACCAAGCAGGCCGTATCAATACCTATCGCGATACTGTCTATCTATCTTTTTACAGCTTCATATTTCCTGATTTCAACATTGTGGGGTGTGAAAGTGTGATCATATTTCCGGAGTATGGGTTTCCGAGTTCAAAAGTTGTTCTCGAAAACTGATTTCTGGCATCTGAATTTAAGCGCTAGAAGGTGATATCAGAGCAGCCGTTGATTTCTATTTAAGGTGTCGGCTGCCGGTACACAGATCTGATTGTCTCTTCACAAACATACTACAGCCTTTATCTGCTTTATGGTCCGGCACTATGACTTCCAACGACTACACCTTTAACTTCGACAATGATGGTTTCATGAACACGATGTTCCCTGAGCCTAACCACGAAAATTGCAATGCTGCGTAAGTTAGCATCCCATATACTACAGGGCGTTCACTGAAACTCTTCACAGCCTTGCGGCTTTAGAAGCAAAGTTGATGGAAAAAATTGCGCAGCTACAGCAGCATGTTGAAGCTCAGCAGCGGCAGTTAGCGGCACAGGCAGAGAGGCTGTTGAAGCAGGAAGAGCGTATGGCCCTACAAGAACACCGCATGGCCAAACAGGAAGAGCGCAATTTGAACATGCGCCTAACAGACAACATCCCGAGCGCTGAATCCCACGACAAGTTTAGTGATAGCTCGGATACCACTAGTCTTACTGAAGATGACAGTAGTGATGGGGAGGAGGATGTCATGGAGACCAACCCTCCACCGTACTACGGTTGGAACAGGCGGTGCTAGACGCCAGGGCGACGTAGCATGTGCTAACGATTCCGTTTTTGGGTTCTGATAGTACTAGTACTATATATTTGGCATTTGTCCCACCTGCATAACTGATTCATTTCAATTTATTCCGTATCATCTTCAGCAATTCCCATCGTACATGGGCCATCTAAAATGAAGTCAACCGACAAACCACTGCCTGCTATACCAGGAATCATGGCCTACGTACGTGGCCGCAAGTCAAAAAGCCAATCTTCTTCAATATACAGCCAATATTCGTAGAATTCAGTTGAAGTCTCGCAACATGCTCGCCAAGATATCCCACCAGAACGTCCTCCCAGACCGGCCTATAGTCTCTTCGACGATGGTGACACATTTGACTCTACGACCGAGTGCACTGCCCTGCGTGCGCAACTGCAAGATTTAGAAGTGAAGAATACACTACTACTCAAGCAAATCGATGAAATGCAAATAGAGAACTGCCGTCTAAAGACAGCAGCGGACCATAGCAAAGGCTGGCAGTCAGCGGCGGAGGAATGCCAGAAAACGCTTAAAGACATTATGGGATTTGTAGTCCTGGTGGTTTCAGAGAACCGAAAGAAACTGAAGGAAACTCGAGCAGAGTTAGGGGGGCATAGTTCGGGGCTGTTCAGGTGAGAGTGGGCAGGGCGGGCGACACCTGTAGACACGTTAGACAACAGACACCTCTACGTGGGTTATAATAAATCCTTTTATCACATGTACTATACTACTTCTAGTTAAGTGATAATTACCAATTATGATCGGAAAACAGATTACCACATTCGACAAAAGAAGGATAACAAACAGTAGCGTTGTAAGGTAGCTCAGGATTGTTATTCGTCGTACCAGCTAGTCGGTAACCAATCGGTAAACTCTCGGTCATAAAAACGCAGGATAAAATAACGAAGAAAAAAGCCACAACTGAGCCGACCTAAGTCTAGACCATACGAAGTGGCGTTCCTTGCTGCCCTCTCGGATACTACATCCGCCGCAGAGGAGTTCCGTCCACTATGAAAACCTGCCAACGTTTACCAGCGCAAGGCGAAGGCAGTTTACCGATTGGTGCTTTCCGACCCCATGCGCAATTAACCGTCGTGACCTATTAAAGTGCTTTCTCTTGTCTAAGAATCAGATCGGCCTTTGTCGACAGCGTCATATGCGAGGTGTAGAGCCGATTGGATCGGCTCGCGCCGACGCAGTGCCCATTGACGTCCGAGCAACATTGTGTAGACCATATCTCTCCCTCTATAGCAGAGTGAAAGAAATATTCTTCGCTTTCTCAAATTTGCTTTTGCGCTCCATGCCATGACTATTCTTTTTGCCTCGCGCAGTATCTTGCGTATCTTTCGATGTCTTCCCATTGCTCGTAGATTCTGTACGCCATCCTGAATGACGATGCCGCTCTTGTTCGGAGCCAAGTCCAAAAGCATGCCATCCAGATACCCCCTGCAGACTCATGGATGGTATATGAAGCTTGTCTGAAAGGGCCACATATGATAGCCGCCCTTGCGAGTGCTGCAAATATCGACATGAACCCCGAATTACCTGGTCAAAAAGGCGATCGAGTGCTTCACATGCTTTTATATGCCCCCTCTAAGCACTTCAACTGTGATAAGGCAGAAACCATCAAAGAGCTACTCAAGACTGGAATTGACCCTTTCCTTCCTGGACGTGGCGGAAACACTGCTATTCACATTCTCTCTGGAGGTGGAGCTCTGGCACAAGGTTCATCAGGGCATAAGCTTTTAAAGGTACTTCTCTCCAACGATCTACCGTCAGCAAATCTCATTACCATTATACACCAAACAAATTCCGCTCTTAATACACCTGTGATCATCGCGGCGAAGGCTCATAATCTCCCACAACTCCAACTACTCCTCATGCGCGGCGCTAACCCCAACGTCCGGGGAGAGTTCGGACGGACAGCGTTGTATTTCGCTGTTGCGCTCAACTTTACCGACATTGCCAAGGAATTGCTGAATCTTGGTGCGGATACTGGAGCTGATATCGTGGCATTATCACCCGAAATGGAAGCTACACTTAGGAATTGGAGAGATTAGACAGTCAAAGTCCTTTGCATTTTCCTCATAGAATTAAATCTATCAGTGATCACTCCAAAATGGCACACTTTCATTGATGCCCATCCATTTTTAGAGGAGCGATGATATGGCTGGGTGATCCGCCCTACGACATGACATCAAGGTTCACGATTAATTTGTATGTTCCAAGAATAAGCTGCTGTTGCGATTCGCGGCTGATCGATTCGGTAACCCTACTGACCATAAAGGCACGTGGCCGATTCGTTTGAAAACCTGCCGATTATAATGGCATGCGGCCGATTGGTCCGGAATTTACACCTGCTTAGGTGAACACCCGATTGGTTTAGCAACCCGGCGATTATAATGGTACGCAGCCCATTGGCCCGGAATCTACCGCCTGCTAAGGGGAACACCCGATTGGTCCCGATTGGTTTAGCAACCCAGCGATTGTTAAGGTACACAACCAGTCTATTCGGAACCTAGCGATCATTAAGGTACGTAGCCGATTGGGTTCTCGTTTTTTGACAGGCAACCGGTAAGTGACTACAGGTGTCACAAAAAAAAAGTAACCCACTCATTATAGGGCCGGTTGGCTCCTTACTTAGCTTAGGAGTGATGGCATAGTGTGCTGCCAATCTTGAGTCACGGGACCACGAAACGGACAGGCAGGAGCGCCAAAGCTAATACGTCACACGTAGTCGAGTCAACCGATATATAAGGATGTATTAGACCATACTGTGCTAAGTAAATGACTGCTACGGGCCGTCACACCGTCTCTAGCAATGTCTGACACCTCAAGCCCAACAACGACGGATAGTCGAAGCGTATCTATGCCGCCTACCCCCAATACCCCATTGACTCCGCCTCTTGGCAACGCAGATGGGATGTTTGATCGTCGCTGGCCACGCCCTACCATTTTCCAGGTTACTATACCAGCCCCTTGTGGATGCCATGACAACCTCATGCAGGCCATGATGGAGCTTCGACGATGTCTCCAAGTCTTGGCTGCTAAAACGAAGAGACTAGAAGATTGTTCGTTCTAGACTTGACTTTATTTGCTTGTTCTTATACTAAAGTTCTCTCTAGTGCATTGTACTTGTGCCGACGCTGGTAGCGACACGGAAACCTGCGTTTCAAGCCGATTGTCTCAAGTGGATATACAGCCAACTGGTAAATCGAAGAAGAATTCTAAAAGTTAGAATGCTGAAACAAGCCAAGAAGAGAAATATATTCCGTGCACTCACCCGCGTTACTGTCTTCACTATTTTTGACCAGAATAAAGTGACACTCGTGCAAGCTGCAGCCGTAGAGTTTCGGCGGTGGGACCACAGTGCGAGCGTCGAGGTTAAACAGATCCCAGTCATTTGTAACTGCAGATGCATTCGTTTGGCGTTGCTCTAGCACTCTAAGAATCAGGGTCTGAATCGGTGCTTCAAATTTCTGCATCGTTTCGCTGCTAATGCGATGTCCTCGGAGACAACGCTGGTGTGTTCTTCCAGATACCGGATGAAACCGCAAGGACAAGACTTCAATGCCGCTGTCGAGGAGACCCAGACGTACGAAAATACCGCCAGGCTTTCGATAGGATAGTGTCCATTCCTCCATGACTACTGTTGTGCTGAAATAGCATAGAACCACGACAGTGCTAATGGTGTAAATAAATAGTTAATCCTGAAAGAGTTATTTCTTGAGTCTGGAAATTCTGAATCTTGTTTCTGTAAATAACTTCCTGGGTTCAGTTTTAAACATAAAAAGGCGAGTAATATGATTATATATAATGGAAAATTGTGTAGAAAGAATTGTGCACAGAAAAAAGTAATCCTGGCTATCTCGCATTCGTAACCGCCATCAAAACACCAGCGACATACAGTACCATCGAAATACAAATTATAGTCAAATTAAGCTGAAATATCTGGAAATGATGTAACTTGAAGAATGCCATGGGCAATAGACCTAAACTTGTCAATCAAGATCTTTTGTCTCTGATTTTGACGTGCGAGCCCTTGTTTCTTGCGTTTGACTCTCTTGAGCTCTTTCTTTAGGCGCAATACATCGCTGACCAGATTTGTAGGCTGGCCATGTGGCGTTGGAAGTGCGGCAGCACTGTTGATGTCGCCGTTCTCTGAACTGAAGACAGCTTGAAAAGTATTTCCAACACCGTGACAAAGCTCCATTAGTGGGCCAATAGACAGCTTGCTCAGGTGTTTCTGGAATAGCGTTTGTTTAAATAGGCTTTCTTTGCCCGGGAGCGCCGCCCAAGAATAAGAGTCGTCGCTTTGAGGCAGTAGCCTGACACTGGCCGGATCAATTTTTATTCCCAGTTGACACCCTATTAGTTGTCAGCTATGCCGTGGAGGATTTCGCCTGTTGTAATACTTATGTGCTCGGCCAGCTTTAACCTGCAGCGGGTTCTCCACTCGGTGCGCTCTAGATTGTTTGTTTTCGCCATAACTTGTTTTGCTAGAAGCATGGAGTAGATGATTTTGAGAGAACAGAGTGTAGCTCACTTATGAGGCGATTCAAGCTTCTACAAAAAATGGATATATGTTTTCCGGTTTCATAGTTCTATTTACGTCCTCGACCAATCTAAGTAGAGGCAGCCCCAGAATAAGTTATGAGCCTACCTTAGCCGCCAAGCATGGTTTATTTCTTGTTCTATTTTTTATATGCTTAAAACGTTTTGAGTTGTTCGAGCGCTGTCCAGCGGTTAGATTTTTCGTGTTTGTTCTTCCATACCAGTCTTTATACCTGTTTCGCCGACTGCGCTCTACAGCGAGCCCCCTGCTTTGTTCCATTGGCATTTGCCACAATGTATCTCTATGGAGATTTTCCAAGTTTGGGGGCTCTTCCTCAGAACGGAGAAGTCTGCGGGACTCAGAAATAGGGTTCGAACTGCTCATCGTCCACCAACTTAAAAGCAGCACCTGACTGGACATGGATTCGGTGACTGTTCGGGCCACGAGCCGTTCATTGGCCAGGCTGTTTGGCGCGCTATCGCCGTACTGTAGAGAATTCCTGTCATTCCTGATCATTAAAAATAGAACCAAATTCTCATTCGTTGGGTGGCGAGCGAATCGGTAAGCTGCCTTTCTCTGCGCCCCCACCTCGGCTGAGGCCGAACCTGTCAGATACTTCTGGCACGGAAGCGACTGGCTTATTTCAAGCCAACCCGCCTCATCACGCGGTAAGCAATATTAAAATCGCACATGTACTGTTTTGGATTGTTGCTTCGCTATTGTGCTCACATATTAGGCTTGAAAGCTCTGCGTAGCCATGCCTGCATTCACAGCACTAAATGTTTCTGTCGAGATTCCGTCTTCAAGCTCTACGCTTGCGAGTCCAACTCTGCCATCTAATGCAGCGAAGCCGACTCGTCGTGCATCAGCGCCTCAATCTCTCGCTCCCTCAATCAGAGACCTCCCACCAGAGTTTCTTTATAACACTTTCCCTGAGAATGGTGTTCGTCACAGCAGCGAAGCTCAGGAGAAAAATAACGACGCAAAAGGCCAGGCCGTCGCCGCGTACAGCGCCCCAGCCATAGACTTCGGGGAGCGCCTCACTCCGCAGCGATCCACACATCCAGACCAAAGAAATTGTCGACCTAGATCGGATTGCTCGGTAGCAAGCATACAAGCTAAATTGCACACTGGAAGGCAGAAGCAAAAGCGAAAATTTACCAACCGAACAAAGACAGGCTGCCTTACTTGCCGTAAAAGGAAGAAAAAGTCTGACGAGGCTAAGCCAATATGTGCGTGATTGATCACCTAAGCTATTGCATGGACTAACTTAGGATAGGTAACAACTGTCAAAGAGGCAATCACGCTTGTGCGGGATATCCTCCACCGAGGTTTCGAGGATATGTTCCCACTGCAATTCATCCTTTGCCTCCTCGAGCTCACATGCTCCACCCCAATACACGCTCGGCTGCTACCGATCCTCGAGTTGTAGCACAAATGGCCCTCTCTCACTTAGACGTTGAACAAGATCGTCGTCTGAGTGTTGTTCCATTTACCCAGAGGCCAACTACAGAGAAGGAGAAAATGCTTGCAGGGCATGGCTATTATCAGCATGACCGGGAGCTAAGTCTTGAGCGTGATCGTGCCGCAATGTCCTGCTGGCTTTTTAACACGCTTGTCAAGAATGGGCTTTCAGTCGAGGAGCATACTCGTCACTTCCTTGACATTATACGAGCAGGCAGAATGCCACCACCGGCCAACGAGGATGCCCACACTGTCCCGTCTCAAGTTGTTGTGGAGGTCCCTTTCCATTGCGATTATGGATATAACATTACCATTGGCAGGAACGTTACAATTGGACGGAACTGCGCTTTCAATGATGCGGGACGTATCTATATTGGTGACAACAGTGCTGTTGGCCCGAACGTCAGCATCTATACCGAGGAGAGGTCTACAGACCCGAAATACCGTCAAACTTATCAAAGTATGCAGTTCGGCAAGGGGGTCATGATTGATTCAGATTGTTGGATTGGCGGCAGCGTCGCGATTTTGCCCGGTAAGATCATTGGAAAAGGCGCTACCGTTATGGCCGGATCAGTTGTCGCTGAAGTTTGTATTATCTATTCTTCCTGCGAAAGTCGGTGCTAATGCAGGTCGATAGGACGTTCCTCCTTTTGCTGTGGCTGCGGGGAACCCAGCTCGTGTCTTGTATGGTGTCGCCCCTCTATAAGTCGTTCGGTGTGTCTGCGATGGACAAAAATCTGCTTCGCGGATGCTGTAACTCTTGCCAATCGCTGACAAACAAGTCGGCGCTGCTAGTAGAGCGTGGCTTCATCCTCGATTATAGTATCCAACATGCATTTTCGACATCAGACAACGTTACGAATCCCAGCAGTGTTGTGACCATGCTCGTAATAACGTGCAGTCCACCTCATCGGCCTGCAGTTACGAGCAGATAAATTTAAGGCGTGCTGGCAACTGGCTGAGACCAGTTGCTGGCGATGGGATGTGCAGCTCCGTTGGGTCCCGGCACATGTAGGCGTACCTGGCAACGAAACCGCCGATAAGGCTGCCAAAGACGCCGCCCGACAGCACGGGGCTACATCAGAGCCGAATTCCCTGCGTACTCTCATGGCACCTACCAAGACCACCATCCGCAAGACCATGCGAGCCGAGTGGGCGGCGTCCTGGGAAACAGCCAAGCACGGAAGGGAGCTCTTCCGACTTGGGGTCAAACCAGGAAAAGCAACACTCGACCTGCGGCGCGGAACGCACAGAGCCATCAGTTCTGTGATTACGCAAATGCGCAGCGGCAAGATTGGTCTTAATGCGTACCTTCACGCCATCAACAAAGCGGACACCGATAAGTGCCAGTGCGGCTATGGACCTCAGACCGTAAGACATATCCTGCTCGAATGCAGAAACTGGACAGAAGAACGACAGAAAATGTGGGCAGGCAAACACCCATGCATTGACATCAAGCGCATTCTCTGTAGCTCGTCAATGGCAACACAGGCAGCAAAAATGATCCTGAGGACGGGGCTGCTAGGACAATTTCGAGCAGTCCCGTCCACCGTACTCCAATACACAGCGTAGACGAGTGATTTTGGTAATACAGAAGCTGAGGAGGGCCAGGAGAGGCCTGACAAGTTCAAAGACACAGAACAGATAGAATAGCTGTATGCAAAGAGCAACCTTAGATTCCGTCGTTTGACAGGGAAAACATAGTTGCTAGCACCCATGCCTCGCCGCTAGCTTGCCGGAGCTAGTGGCCAGCATAGGCTAAAACTTAGTTGCTGGTACCTCAGGGCGGGGGAAGGTGGATTGCCAGTAATGCTCAGTGTCTGCCTTACTGTCACGATCCCATATAGAAGCTGTCGCGGGTATCACGTGACCACGTGATACCCTAGTTCTTACGCGCGCCTGGAAGCCACGCTTTCACTTTCTCTTGCTTCCTCGCGCTACGTCTTGTATCTAGAACCTAGTCTAGACTTAGTTTTGATACGAATATCTTCCAGGAATCATTACTAAGCTCTTCTTCGACGTGAGATCCTCACACTGGCTACTGGACAGCCCGCCGTCATGCCAGCAACTACTAAACTGCAACGCTTTGGTAACCAGCAACTATCCCGCAGGCTCGCCAGCGAGCTAACGAGCAGCCGCCTAGGCCTTGCCAGGTACCAGCAACAGGCACTGGCATACCGGCTTTTTTGAGATGAAATTTGTACGCTGTGGATTGGTAGCTAGTCAAGAAACCGGGCGCATTACTATGTACCGTCGACACTCAGGTTTGCTCACAGAATCGTCTACTTTTTGTGCCTACTCGTGCCACGCATCGGAGTAGACTGGCTCGCAAAAGTTTTTCAGCTATCTGGAAGGCGATACCCCTGACAGCGCTCAATTAGCAGCCAGCTTGGCCGAGAAGCTCCCTGCTTCGCCGGCCGCCGCGCGCCAGCGACTAGTAGAATATCAACTGTATCAAGGACTCTGGCTGCTTCTGAGCAGCTTGAATTTCATTCATCCGTGCCATAAGCTGCTGCGCTCTGTTCACGCTCGCTTGTTTCTGCTCCTGGAAGCACCCGCTAGGCGGTTCTCCCGTTCGCAACAACCGCTCATCTTCTTCAATAACATCGCTTAGCTTTCTAAGTACATCGAGACCCTCCTCTGCACATTGTACGGTTTCCTCTCGAATCATAGCCGCGCCCATTGCAAGTAATGCGTCATGAAAAGTCTTCTTTGCGTCGCTAGAAATCAACATATAATAATGAGTGTAACGAAAGTTGGCAGATTCGATAGTAAATACCTCAAGAGCTGCAGTGTCTGCGTGTAGAGATTCAGCAATTTTGCGACTTCTAGTGATGGGTTCTCATCAATGCTGTCTTCGTCTGAAGACATCCGGACAATGATAGCACCTATGTTGGATGGGTAGTCACTCCGGGTTGCTTCTAGCTTTTTTTGGAACCTCCTCATGCTCTTCTTGAAGTCCTCGACTGGGCTATGTGCTATGATGATCTCGGCTTCCGCTATGAGATGGGTTGCGAGCTGAAGAAAAGCCTTGTCGTAGCACTGGTGCTTTTGGACGTCAAGAATATCATCGGCAGCTTCACAAGCTGCACGTAATGCGCGAATTACTATGACTCTGTTGCTTTCCATAGTAGAAGGGATGGGGTTTGGCGCCACGTCGAAGTTTACGGTGCTGCAGATAAACAATGACTGGCAGATTCTCAGCGAGGGAGGATTTTGCGATGAGCCTTTGATAGCTTTCTATGATGCGGAGATTTTTGTGAGGTTAAAATCAACAGCGAATGTGACGTTTAAATACCGAACCAACCGATGGGTAAAGCCATCATATGAGGGGAAGTTACAACTACGCCGAATCCTACAACTGACTGTACCCACCAAGCGCTGCGTACAACCAGAGTAGGAAGCATCACCCGTGGGGTGTTCGCCACAGTTGAACTCCAACATCAAAAAGTGCCCCTCTCGGCGACATTTCTCCTGCCGGTGATTGTCTAGAAGAAAGGGGTTGTTTCAAGTCGCGATAGGTGTCGGTGAAGCGATGCCATAAAACCGTGGGCTGCAGGGCGATGCTTTCGCCAGCGGTGGAGGATCAAGCCTCCCGCGACTCGGTCGCGACGCGCCTGGCCAGCTGGCTAATCCTGCACTCTAAATAGGCGCTTCCTCTGACTCTAAAGGGCATCGCTGTTCACACACCTCGTATAATATCACTTTGTGATGGGAACAGAAAAACACCTCAGCATGCTCGTTAAATTTATAACAATCTGGTGATCCGGAATTAGTTCGCGGAAATACATGGCTGAAGAACTCGTTGCGGATTCTTGATGGAGGGGACCTGAGGTTGCTCCCAGAACATCCGTGCATTCCGGTTTTCAGGTAAGAGTAACTGACGCACGCCTTTCTAATTTGTCTCTGTAGACGCGAATTCTGTTATGGCTCTGGTGAGGAGTGCAACGGCAGTTGCTTCTGCGAGGAATTAACCAAAGTTCTCATCAGTTGTCGAGCTCGCGGGTTGAAGAAAATCGCAATTCAACCGTAGCACACCGTGCAAATGAGAACATGTACGTTACTTTTGGTATTTGATATGTGTTCTATTCTTGATGGGCTGACATTGTTTCTACTTGGGTTGCTGGGACGGCGTTTTGCTGCTTTGAAGAAAGCTTGCTCGGGTTTCGATGCCGCGAGTGCCACTGGCATTCGAGTTCCGCTGCTGCATAGCACCTGGGCCTGGATTTCGTTTGATGACTTTCACGATATGCATAATACTCAATTTGACTGATTTATTGCGTGTTTAATCAGGTTTACAACCCGCAATGCTCGCTGCAGCATACTTCTATTCACTTCACAACGTAAGAATCTTACTTTGGGCTCTGTGAGATACACTGCAGCATACCCAAGTTCGCTTTTTCTATTTTTCTTTTCCTCGCCTTTGCTTGACTCAGATTGTTTTTGTTTTTGTTTTTTTTTTTCCTTTTTACAGAGACAAGACTACGAGCTATTTGGCGAGTAGTGAGGTGGCGGCCCAGCGTAGGCGGCCTGTTTTTAAGACAAAGACGGGAATGCAATCATATTGCCAAAAACAGACGAGGCTTGCCTTGACTTGAGTGCAAAGCTCCATGTTTTATTAAGTCGTATACTTGGTTGGTCATGAGTCTACGTCGAAGCTCAGTCAGCAACCAGAGTGAGGTGCAAACAGACGTACTAGCACTTATTCATTCGCCAGTTCTAAACGCCTCAAATCTTTTTGCTTCCCACACCAACACTTTTCCGCATTGTGTAATTTCTTTAAACACATTTTCTGCTCGGTTTTCTGCTCTTAAAATGGCTGAGATACTCGATCCCTCCGAGCGACTTGCTCTCCAGCTAATGCGGCAGGATTTGGAGGAGCTCAAGGCTGAAAGAAAAGGCAAAGAGCGCGCAGGAGAGCTAGACGACTTTGAATTGGCTCTGCAGATGCAAGTGCTTCATATCACTGATTGCGTTCGGTCTCTAGAGGACCTAGAATATTGCCTCCGTCATTATCCTCAACCTCATGCGGAGCCACGCTCTGGCCCTGCCTCAAGACGAGCAAGACCGCCGACATCAGCCGTTGCTGGTCCGTCTGGACAAACCAGAATTTCGGCCCCAGCTGCGACGGCTTCAGCAGCTACCGCACCGTCCGTGACTGACGAATTGGGCAGAGAGCAGCCAGAGAGCGGCGAGTCATCGACCCCAAGATTTGCTGGGATCTCAGCACCGACTGATGAAGGCGACGGCTTCACGTGTGCCGCCTGCAACGAAGTTCAGGATGAGAGGCTGGCCGCTCGTGTACCCTGTGGCCATGTCTATTGCCCAGATTGCCTGGCCAGCCTTTTTGGCGCTGCAATAACTGACGAGTCACTATTTCCTCCCAGATGTTGTA
This sequence comes from Beauveria caledonica, assembly GCA_030777785.1. Classification (NCBI taxonomy): domain Eukaryota; kingdom Fungi; phylum Ascomycota; class Sordariomycetes; order Hypocreales; family Cordycipitaceae; genus Beauveria; species Beauveria caledonica. Next base: position 12,401 of record JAPFSE010000137.1, on the reverse strand, counting down.
AACAGCCTATTCAACTGGATGTTACAAAGAAGTGGCTCCCCGAAGACCTCATTCGCGAATTTAAGAGAAAGCAGCTAGAGTTTACTACACCGAACCGAACCTATTGTTCCAACATACTATGCTCTTCATTCATTCCCCCAGAAGAAATTAGTTCAAACCGCGGCCGCTGCCCAGAATGCCTAGAATGGACTTGCATAAGCTGCAAAAGCGCCGTACATGATGGTTTTTGCCCTGAAGACCCTTCCAAGAATGAGATTCTGGTCATTGCAAAGGAGAATGGCTGGCAGCAGTGTCACGGGTGCAAGCGACTTGTCGAACTCAACACCGGATGTAATCACATGCGTAAGTATGAGAGTGATTTGTTTGACATTAACGAATCTGACGGGAGTGAGCGCTAGGCTGCCTTTGCGGGAGTGAGTTCTGCTATAAATGCGGCAAAAAGTGGCAGACATGCAGTTGTGAGCTGTGGAGTGAGGCGCGACTGGTTCAGCGAGCTGAGCAGCTCGTCAACAGGGGCATGTTCGGCGGTCAGCGCAATAGAGACGCAGTCAGGCAAGCGCAGCAACACATTCGCCGGAGCCATGAGTGCGACCATCCGGGCTGGAGCTTTCGTTCTGGCGCTGGTCGCTGTGAAGAATGCCGACAGTACTTGCCGAGTTTTCTTTTCGAGTGCATGGGCTGCAACATTCTGGCATGCAAGAGATGCAAACTCAACCGGCTGTGAGATGGTGATGTAGTCGGGCTCAACATCAGCTTTGCTGAAAACCTATGGTTGGGGTCATTTGTTGCGTCTGGTTTGAGAGATTTCGGAGACCTCAGTAGGAAATTTTGACTATGGAGAAATTGTCTTGATGATGTTCAAGTTGTTCACGGTGCCCTTCTACTACCGACATGCGAGACGAAAGCAGATTTGGCAAGAGAGCTAGTTGCGATGGAAAAGCCTAACACGAGCGGGAGTTGGTCAGTTTCCTAGGTGGTGGCCATCAGGCGCTACCTTGACAACATCAAGCCCAACAATGATCGGAGGACGCTTCTTGTCAGGTCTCTCGTCGAGAAGGACGACTACTAGCAACACTGCCTTCTTCAGATGCAAGATGTACTTTGGGCTGGACATGCATGAATGAAATTTATCACTGCCAGTAACAGTACTTGCCCCTATCCTGCTTGTGTAAATGAATGATGCTACGAATGACATCTCGACCGCTTGATGATAACCCCGCCCCACCTTTTGATGTCGAGTGCGTAACCTTTCTTTCACACCACTGCCCCTACTTTCGCAGATATCCATTCAACCTGATCATGCGGGTCCTGAACTGGGCCAGCACTGTTCGTTCGTTCCGTGGTAGATGTTCGTATAATGTTCTCGTGTGTTCCCCTGGTAACGCTGTATCAATGCTTTTCGAGTATTTGCCCCGGCTCTCGGGAAGACGTCTTTCTGCCCTGGGTTTTCTTTTCTCGACGTTGAAGGTCGTGGAGAGCATCCCTAGGAATTATTGTTCAGGTCGCGCTCCTACTCAAGTACAGAAAAGGTCGAAGCGATTGTCACCGAAACGCAATACATTCACCCTACTGTCAAGAGCAGTACCGGTGTTGGCAGCAGAAAAGGCACGCGGACGTCGGAAAGGCAGCAGATGTAGAAAATAGTACGCTTTAGCTGTGAAAAAAGGTGCGGCGCAGGGGGGTTAGCCGAGTATACCTTGCGACCCCGAGGGTCCCCACTTAGCGCAGCCTTGTCGCTTCTTCCTACTAACAAGAAATAGCTATGTTGAACCATGCCACCACAGCAGTATTGGGACAACAATGGTAGTCTCTTTGCTAAATTTTTACACTTATCCTTCATTATGTGCTTCTTTGATCAGAAGGTCTGGGCCTGCGGTTTTTGGAGATGGGGTACATTCCGGCAACAATGCACAAAAGAGCACAGGATCGGCTGCACGTGCGGCCTGAAGCTGGTCTATGAGGTAGTCTACGAAACCGATACATGCATCTTGTGTGCGACTATCGCTCGAAAACGACGTCGATTAGCGAAAATGGCCGCCGATATCTCTAGATGGCAACAAGAAGAACGATATCCGGCGACCGTCGAAAAAACAAAGCGAATGATGATGAGTCTAGAGGATGCTATTTCCGCTCTTTTGAGAAGGCATGAGCTCTGCGGTTCGGTTTCCGAAAAGCGCACTGTGAGAAGCAAGTAACACATTCAAGTGTTAATGGACTGGCGTTTCGCCGTAAGTTCAACAGCGCCATGCTATCTTGTCATGTGCTGATGGAATATAGCCTTTTCAGTGCATTTTGGACTGAAAATATCGATATTCGAGTAAATGGGCGGGGACGAGCAACCAACCCGCCCGCTCAGAGCATATCGTCGGTGGTAGCTACAGTGAATGCACCTACTGCCAGTACTTCGTTTTTCAACTTTCAAAGAAGATCGCCACGAACGAACCCCAAATTCATGATACGAATGTTAAATACATATCAAGAGCGAAGACTACTACTAAATTTCATGATGAATTTAGTACGGGAACTGCTGGTCTGGTACCTTCAAGGCGTACGTGCCAGAGCTGCCCTGCAGGCCACGGTTTTACGGCCCACATCTGTTCGCGACTTCTTGTAGGATCCTGTTTGTCTTCCTCTTTCGACTACTTCCTTCCAAGCAACCACCAAAATGAGTAATGTCGCCGACAGGGACACTTTTTGTGGCTCGAGTTCAAAGAGCTGTGGCGAACATCTACTGCGGATGATGCTTCCTATCTTAGTACTGTCCACAATAGCGCGGTTCTTTGAGCCACGAAGCTCTTGATTCAGAGGGTTGCAATTTCGTCTGATATGGAGTGGATTTACCCGAAGCGAGTGCAGAAATAGCTGTTGGTCCGGGGAGTTGAATTTTCTATCTTTTGCTGGTTCAATCTAAAGAACTCTGCATCATACGAAACCTCGGTGGGCTTTACGCAAAACAGTCTGTCGATGAGAATCCGCGACTTTTATTATCTGGGGCGCTCTACTATGGAACACAGAGGCCGCCCCCGGCCTTCTCGACGTTGAAACGCAGTACAATGAAAAGTCAATCATGCATTTATATTTCATCATGTAGTGCTTAACATCCCTGTCCTCTTTGTAAGATTAGGGTCGATGCTGCAGCTTCGTGGCATAATGCACTTGTAATGTTCCTTGGGAGCGCCGGCCAGGAAATTCTATGCTAAAAAGTTCATGTATCTTTTCCCATGTGAGCGTTGGATCAGCTTTTGATTTCTTAAGAAGTTGATCCTCGTTGGGAGCGAATTTGATCCGCGGGCGGCGGGTTTTATTCGCTCGACAGCTCATTACTGGCTTTCGTGATTGGTCATTCTTCGATCTGCAGCCACTTTCTTCTTCGTCCGTCGAGGCCAGGTCAAAGCTTTCGTAATCCTCGAGATTGCTGACTGGCCTCAGCTCGATGGCGATTTGTTGGCGCGTAGGCGGTCTCGAAACGCAAAATGGCTGCTCTGCAAATTGAGTGCAATCTGGCTCAGTATGGTGCTCCCATTCCATTTCGGCTTTCGTTTCCAGAGGATTGGTCTTTTCGCTTTTCATGTAGTCCGTTTCAAACGGAGTTGGAAGTAGATAATAAGGTGCTCTGGGATCAGTCGGATCCATTGTGACTTCGTCTTCGATGTAGTTCTGTCCCGGTGAACTAAGTTGGGACAGTGGTCTCTCCGTTCGAGGCAGTGTCAAGCCAGTAAACAGAGGTGGCGGCGTCGCAGGCAATGATATCTATTCGTCCATAAGCCTTTCCACAACGTCATCTGAGCTTCTGACCACTCTAGATACGGCGTGCAACAATCTAATGTCCGTGTATCGAGGTTCATTTCCAACAACCTATCATGTGAAGTCAACTGTGCCATTTCTGCTGTTGCTTCAGGGTTGTAATCGGGTGAGAAAGCGCCGTGTTGGTCAAGCATTCTGAGACTTTTGATGCTCTGGCCGCAACTCATGTCTGAAGAAAGCTCGTCCATTGACTTGATCTCAATCGCCAAATTCAGGCCGCCTTTCGCTCCCATCCTTTGGAGCTTCATAAGCTCGATAGTATTTCTCGGAATACATTGTCAGCAACCGTAATGCGTCCTCTATGACTGAAAATTCCTCTAAATCGCTAGTCATTGCTACGCTTACGCGCCTTTTTTCTGGAAACACCTCGTTGAGAGGGTCGAGAGTGTCATTCGCCGCGTGGCGGCCGTTCATAAGCCGATTCGTCCCCAGCTCCCACATCCGGGCCTTCCCTGGTGGTATCGTCCAGGCGTGCGAGCTGAAGGGATGGTAGGATGGCGAGGGATGCATGAAGAACATGCGACCAGCGGAACAGAACTCGATACCAAAGCGGAAGGGTCTTCATTTCTTCTCTAGTATAAGTATGAGTTGCACATTATCAATGCCGGAGTGCCAGATGCTAGCCAACATAATACTACAATATTTCTACCATGGCTTCGGCTAGCTTGTGAGCTAGACTAAACGCGAATCTCGTATTCAGCCATTCTCCATATTGCTTGACAATCCAATCAGCGTGAATCCATGGTCAATGGGCCGTCATCCTACGACGAGAACGGATGGGTTCCACACCAACGAGCAATTAGCCATGAACCCCAGGATCTCGGCCCAAAGGCTGTGAAAGGTTCAAATCGCTCCAAGCACGCTTGAGCTCTTTTGCTCCATTTGCTTCCTTTGCCTCCTTGGCTTCTTTTGCTTTTTAAACTTCTTAGATTCTCTCCCCGAACTTGGTCGCTGGCGTCGCTGGCGAGGCTGGCTTGCAGGGCGTGAGCGGCGCTCGGCGTTGGCCCTAAAGCCACCGTGGACGTTTCCTTTGTAGTCGATGTACTCCACCATCACATTGCGGCCCTTCAAGCTGACTTCGTCTCTTGCTTTGAACTTGCGCACCATGGCAAGATAGTCCTCCTCCGTCACTCTGTCAATGTTTCCCGCAAATCGTTCGCTCTCCAGCCACACATAAATCGTGCATACTTTTCTCAAAAACCCCATGAGCTCCAAGCATTCCTCAAGGTCGTCCCATGAGCCGCCTTCAAACATGACATTCTGGATAGCATCCAGCTGAGTACCATAAAATCGTCTCATCTCCTCCAAGTACAAAGAGCTCGTGTCATGGCTAAAGAAGACCACATCCGACTCGGGTTGAAATGCGGCGGCCGAGGAGCTGATGAGGTCATGCTTCAGCTCCACGTAGCGGTGCGGAAGCAGTTTCGCAGCTTCACCACGTCGTTTGGTCGCGTCCGTGCTTTCCTTATCAGGCGCCTCGTCTTCTTGTAACTCCCAAGCGGTGTCCCGCGACAAGACGACAGAGAGTCTGCCTGCGATGCGCAAGTAGAGCAGATTATCGGGGCGGTCAGCCCCGGAATCATCGCCAGGCGCAACTTCGTCCGCGTCGTCTTGTGTAGCAAACTGCCACACAATTGGCTCCTCCTCTGATGAAACTCGAGAAGACATTAGAATCGTCAATTGCGGTTGGTGACTGAGAAAATCTCGAGAGGAAATGGGTGGGAGCTTCGTTGGGTGGTTGTGGAGTCGATGTTGGCTCTGCGGGTTTCTGTCATCACGGGAAATGACAAGGCTGCGGCCCTCCTGCACTAATCGTAGCAATGCAGCTGACTGTTATCTAAGCAATCCATAGTGCGTTATTCTAGGGTGAACTTTTGCTTTGAAGCTCAAGAACATGAGCATGTGCCTGGGCTAGGGCAGATGTCCATTCATGGAGAGCCCCTTCAATCCCACCAGCGGCCCAATCGATCGAAACCGCACTGCCTCCCCTTCTCCCTGCACCACCGCCAACGTCCTCTTATATGCCGCCTCATCCAGGTCCCGGAAGATTGCCCACTGCTCTGGCCCGTCTTCCCACCGTCTATCGAAAAGACGGGCTATCGCGTCTCCTCAGCCTTACTCCCCGCCCAGACCCCCTCAGAAACGTCACCTCGTTGCCTGTAGTTAGTATATTTGCGCTTGCCCGAGCAAATAGTACTGGTGCTTTTGGACGTCAAGAAGATCATCGGCAGCTTCACGAGCTGCACGTAATGCGCGAATTACTATGGCGGACGGTTATCGACAGGCCATGGGGTTTCCTCATTGATGGGATCTTCCCGCCGTTGCGACGGTAATTCGTACAGCTACTTACAAAATGCCAAACTTGCATCTCTTGCAGCTGACTCTATTGCCTTGTGTACTCTCGTCGCTCAGCGAGAGCATCATGATGTTATCGCCGACACGGAGGCCGATGATTATATTCTCACCGAGACCACTAGTGACACCAGTGTCGGCGGGCTCAGTTGTGCTGTGTCACGACGAAGAGAACGCTGAAAATCGTCGCGGTTCGATTCCCTTTCGTAAACTCGCCCTAAGTCCACGGCTGGCGTCAAAACTTGGTTTTCATACATGTTATTGACATTTGACAATGAAATGCAAACAAGAAATATATATCAGAACAATGCGCACTCCTACCCAGGAACGCCGTGATGAAACGTAACGTGAAAGCAGGCGATGGTTAGGGCCAACTAGCCATGGTCTGATAGCATCGGCATCATTAGATGAAAATCTAACACGGGGCGACTCGGACTATGATGACTTCCCGAGGCTAGTGGCGAACGTCGAATAATTTGCAAGTATATGTGTCTGGGATATTCCAACGGAGCTGCCGATGCCAGCGGCCGGCTGGTGAGCATTTCAATTCGAAGCTACAAAATGCCAACATGTTCTCTCTATCCCCTCATTGACTCTCGTGCCTTGCGTGCTCTCGACAGCACATCTAGATACGCAAATTGCCCGCGATCAGAGCCGGTCCTGCGGCTAGAGCGCAAGAGCCCTCGCTGATGCAGGTGATGCTTGGCACTGGAAGTAGGGAGCAAGGCATGGGTGAGTGGGGAGCATAATTCAACGGTAAATCTGTCGGCGACATTAGCGGTTCCTCCCCCTTGAAAAGAAGGTTTAATTCATTCTCTGCGGAGTCAAGTCCATCCGTCCAACGCGTACGCTCTTACTAGTGACGTGAGAGCATATTCTCTCACTTCTGCCAATCAAACATGCGTGTCTAATGTTACAAAGGGCTTCCAAGATTCACCCGATCAGCAACGCCATAACGCCCAGCCAAGTCAAGTGCTCACGGTCATGCGACGCAGTCGTAGATGTTAATGTAGAAAGACGCGAGCCTTCGATTCCTAGAACAAGATAAACGTAATTAGTATATAAACGTGCACACCTGTGCATTGTTCTGAGCAACCTTCAGCCTCCACTCTATCTCTTAAAGTTAGCGTGCGCCGTAATAGCTAAAAACGGCGTTTATTAGTGGGTGTTTCCGGCCAACACGCTAAGCAACTGGTGGCAAAGACAGGTGAGTCTACCACTTTTTCAAAACAGTGTAAGTGAGGGGAGGAATCTGATTATGCAGAAAACAATACTAGAAACATCTTAGTAGGCTTTTCCCAGATTGAATGTGATGGCTTCTCAGCCGGTAAGGGGTTCAAGCGTAGGCCGAAAGGTGTCTAATCTGATATATATAAAATATATCCTCCCTCTATAAAAAGAGGTTTTACTCCATTCGCTCCCTGTTAGATTGTGGTACATTAGTACGACTGCTTGAATAATGGACCTCCCCACCGCTCGTCGATGGACAGTCTGCTGGTCGCGCTCCATTTATCCATTCCTTGACGTTGTGCAGTTGAACATCCATATCAAGCCCCCTGATGCCGTCTGGCATGTTGACACAAGCGTTACATTTTTCAATATACCAACTAGTTTGTTCTTCAAAACTTCGTTCAAGTAAGGCTTTATAGAGGGATGTGATGAGAGGCCTTGTGCAGTATAATTTGTCGTGGTTACTCATTAAAGTATCGACGGCGACGCTTCGCACGTCCCGGTCCTCGTCGTCGAGCCGACCCGCCACCGCCGCTAGCACCTCGTTAGGTAGCGCTGACCTCTCGCCTAGGGCTCGGACGGCGGCCCTTCGCACGCCTGAGTGCTCGTCGTCGAGCCGCCCCGCCACCGTCGCCAGTACCTCGTCAGGCCGCGCTGACCTCTCGCCTAGGGCCTGAACGGCGGCGCTTCGCACGTCTGAGCCTACGTTGTCGAGCCGCCCTGCTACTGCCGCTAGTATCTCATTAGGCAGCAGTAACCTCTCGCCTAGGGCCTCGACGGCGGCGCTTCGCACGTCCGAGTTCTCGTCGTCGAGCCGCCCCGCCACCGCCGCCAGCACCTCGTCAGGCAGCGCTGACCTCTCGCCTAAGGCCTCGACGGCGGCGCTTCGAAAACGAGCACAGCAACGCGTCACGACAAGGTTGCGACCAGCCCCTGGCGCTTCTGCCCGCGTCCTACCGCAAAGAGTCTGGTGACCTGGGCACTGCGGGTCTGCTTGTCACTGCCTGTATTGAGAGGGCGCTCGACTTGCAACGGCTCGCCAACATTCAGGACTGGCTCTGGATCGGGGGTCTGCCGATTCCGCCACGTGCCCTGCACCATCGGCTCTTGCTAGGTCGTGAGGTCTTCGTCACGGAACAGATGTATCGAAGTACTGGCCTTGCGCTGCTTCACGGCTAGCGAGATTCAGGTATTGGCTCCACGGTCGAGCTAAATTTCCATACAACGGTATGGCGTCATCGATTGATTGTGGTTTTATATGGTATTAATACAACTAAAGCTAACAAAGGCAAGGTACCGCGACAACAATCTACAGTCATTAAAAACGCTATTGCCGATTTGTGGAATAATGCACTTGTAATGCCCCCAGAGAGCGCCGCCTAGGAAATTCAATGCTGAAAAGCTCATGTATCTTTTCCCAAGTGAGGGTCGGGTCAGCTTTCAATTTCAGGAGAAGTCGATCTTCGTCAGGGGTGAACCTGATCCGCACGCGGCGAGTTTTATTTACTTGATGGCTTGATCCTGACTTTCGCGATCGGGCCTTCTTTGGTCTGGAGCCTGGAGAGCTAGAAAAGGAGTTTAGTCTCTGTCGGAACCGCTTTCTGCCAGTCTGCGACAGGGTTTGCTCTTCGTCGTTTGTCGAAGACAAATTCTCGAAGCTTTCGTAATCCTCGCGTGTGCTGACCGACCTCAGCTCGATGACTAACTGTTGTCGCGTAGGCGGTTCTGGATGGTACAGTGGCTGCTCTTCTAATCGAGTGCAATTCGACTCGGAGTGGTGCTCCCATATCATCTCCGCCGTTTCTAGAGGATGATCCATTCCTTTGCTTTTCGTGTCGAGCTGAGTCGGGAGCAGATAGTAAGGTGCTTTATAGTCAACCGGACTCATCATCAAATCGTCTTCAGGGTATATTTGTTCCGATCCAGTAAGCTCAGATGGCGGCGTCAGAGGCAATAATAACCATTCGTCCATAAGCCTATCCACGACGTCATCCGAGGTTTCTGACCACTCTAGAGGCGGAGTGCAAGGATTTGATATCCGTACGTCAAAGTTCGTTTCCAAAAACCCATTATGTAGAGTCAGCTCTGCCATCTCTGCTTTTTCTTCTGGCGCATGATCGGGGGAGGAATCACCGCGGCCGGCAAGCATTTCAAGACTCTCAGCACCCTGGTCGCAATTCATGTCGGCAGAAAGCTCATCCATTGATATCTTATGGTCAATCGCCCTAGGCTTCGTCAGGCCTGCTTTCGGTCGGCGAGACTGGTAGCCGTGAGCATCATGCAGATGGTTGCGGCCGGACTCTTTGCTCTCTGAGACAAAGTTGCAATATAAGCAAGTCCAGTGCCAGCCGTGGGATCGATCAATGTGGTCCAGTGCTTTGACGTCCCTCTCCCAAGATTGCAATCGCTCGGCTGCTGCCAAGTCATTAGACTGCGTGCAGAGTAAGCAGAACGCAGGACGGACTAAGGTGTGCCGGTACGTTAAAGAACCGCAGTGAACAACGGGAGCTGACAAATGTCTCCGGCAATCTTGCTCCCATTCTGTCGGGGTGTAGAATTCGTTGCAGAAGTAACAAAAAGTCAGCGTAGAGAGAAGGACGCCTAGTTCTCGAGCCACTTTGTCCCTTCGGCAATGGTGGATATGAAGGTTACGCCGTGCGAGACTGAGATTCGAATTAGCTTTATCGGTACACAAAGTCGATGTCACTTACCGTGAAACATCTATATGGCAGTAAGGACAAAATCCATTTTGTGGAGCTTCATAAGCTCGATGATATTTCTCGGAAGACATTGTCAGCAACCGTAATGCGTCTTCCATGACTGAAAATTCCTCCAAATCGCTAGTCATCGCTTCGCTTACGCGCCTTTTTTCCGGAAACACCTCGTTGAGAGGGTCAAGGGTGTCATTCGTCGCGTGGCAGCCGTTTATGAGGCGATCTTTTCGCAGCGTTTTTAAGCATTCTTCTCGGTACTCCTGAAGCGTTTTCTTGCGCAGTCGTTTGACAGCGTTTTTGCGAGCCCTCTGTGCCTCAGCTCTCGCATCTGGACTGACAGCAGAATGTATCTCATTGTCGTATGCGGCCAATTCTGCGCTGGTTTCCACTTTCGCCAACAGGGCGGCAGGAAGCCTAACGGGCATACCTGGTTGATGGAAGCGATGCAGACCCTGAAAGTATTCCACGGCGGTATGATCCGCAGTCTCTCGCATAAAGGCTGCAAGACCGTCGCACGATGAAGCAAATGCTACATAGCTTTGGCCGAAAATTCGGTTATCATTATGTAGCACATGCTGCGATCTTTCCGTCGCGGTATATCTGTCTGTTGGAGTAATGAGTGCGAAGTCCAGCTATTATCAGACGGTTTGGTGCTCACTGTCTAGTTGTTTTCCTAATTCTCTCCGTATCATGTGCATTGAAGCTCGATCGAAATTGTATTCGCCCATGAAGACTTTCTTCAACACACGCTCAAAGACAGCGAAAGTCATCGCTTCCGATGTGAGGCAACCGTTTCTATCCACACTTCGGCAAACGGGAAGCTCAAGGGCAGCTTCTTTCCATTCGATTGATCCATCGCCCTTGCCGTTGAGGATTTGGGTGAAGAAGTCATGGTCTAACGCGCCATCAGCAATGGCAAAATGGAGTAGTAAAAACACCGCGTTGTAGCGCAAGAGTCGGTGCTCTCTTCCGGTAACGCCGAACCTGAATCTGTTAGCTTATGATTCTCATCTTTACCTGGATACTCACCGCCTATTTTTAGGATCCTTGTTGTTCTTAACTGTGCGCTGGGCAACCTGAAAAAAAAAACGAGGAACACCGTCTTGTCTTTCTAGAACTAGGTGAATATCCTTTCTAGTTAGTAAACGGTAGTCAAGACAAACAACAGACTTACTTTATACGGTATGCCCGCCTTGAAAAGGCCCCCGCGTCGAGCTCCGGTATCGCAGAATAGGAGGAGAAGAAAGTGAAACTGGAATCTCTCTCGCTCATGTCGAACACCAATGTCGCTCCGGCTCCAGAGTGCTTTGAGGTTGCGGTCCAGATCTTGCGGCTTGTAATTGAATTTGGGCCGTTCGATATTTGTCACGCCGCTTCCCTCTTCGGATGTGAGCGGTCCTCCTATCCACTAACTACATTGTAAGTGGCTACAGCAAAAGAAAGTGGTAGGGTACGTACCAAGTTGATTTCCGCGATAGTTTCAGCAGGCACACTGTTACCAGTACGTCGTTTGAAACCGCCGTTAAAGCTCTTCGCGCTGGCCTTCAGGCTACGGGCTGTTGGCCGCTCACTCAACCTGCCTCGAGCCTGATCTTTATAAAATCGCCAAAAGTCTTTGAGGTGGTGTATTTCTGGTAACGCTGCGTCCTTACAAAGTAGCATCGCTTCAAACTCCTCAAAGACAGTGACATGTTTGTTGTTTAGGTATCTAAACGCCCAACTGCTGGATATTAGTATGCGATCATTGATAAGAGGCGAAGAACTTACATGGCATATTTTTCAAGAACTTGGTCTTGTGCGCCCAAAGTTTTTTCATCGTACTCTTGTAGGCCTGTCTTCTTGTCCTCCTCGTGATGTAGACCGCTTTTGAAGCCATTGGACTGGGCCCGGTTGATGATATCGGTCGGGTTTTTTCTTATGCCCATAGCTGTTGGCAGTCTCTCGCATACAGTGAAGACAAAAACGTAAGATGAAGAGAGAGACGGAGGACAAAAAATGCAGAGGCATACCGATGAAGTAGCCCTTCTTATAGCTAGTAGGGGATTTCTGCATTTAGTGGTTGCCCAAGCCAGCTAATCAATAATGTATGCTCGGTATACTCAATGCTGCAATCAGGTTGCTGGATTTCGTACGTCGCGCAGGTCGCGCAGGTCGCGCGACGCCACAAAGCTGCTCACCCAGGCACCCACGCATAAGTCGCCCGGGTCAGGAGACCAGAATCCACACGCTCCATCTAGTAAGGAGGTACTAAGATAAGTATTATATTCTTATTAAGTATTAGTTATAATTAGTATTTAGATC
>JAPFSE010000136.1:0-12973 GCA_030777785.1 Beauveria caledonica | reverse complement strand
GGCCATCCCGTAGGATGCTTGGGAGCCTGATCCTCGGGGTCGTCGGAGTGTGGCCAGCCGGATTCTTCTGTGCCTTCATGTCCAGTTTTGCCGTCGGGGCCATCAGCGTTTGGCCGGACAGAGACGGAGTCGTTCTTGGAAGTGGAATCAGTGCCGGCATTGCTAGTGCCTTTCAGCACGCGGAACTTGGCGGGGTCTGGCTTGTTGTCATCCCCGGGATTAGGCCAGTCACCGGAGCCACCACCAGTCGTTCCCACGGGAGGCCGTGTCTCGGGATTCTTGGCAGCCGGGTCTTTGGGGTCGTCGAGATGTGGCCAGCCTGATTCGTTTGTGCCTTCATGTCCTACTTTGCCGTTGGGGCCATGGGCGTGTGGCCAGCCGCACAGGACAGAGACGGGGCTGTCTGCAAGAGGTTCTGGCGTAGACGGCTCCTCGTCGCTGACGGTGCCGGAGCTGATGGCGGTAGAGGCATTGGTGGGAGTGATGAGAAGGTCCTTGGTATGGAGGTGATCGTCTGGGGAGACGAGAGTTGCCGTACTCTCGTCAAGTGGTCTGTTGGTAGAAGCCATCTGAGCTGTGTGTGTACAATTGTCTTGCCACAATGTTGCTTCTTGTTGTTCTTGTTGTTGCTGTTGATGTTTCTCTTTAATAGCTGTTTTGATATCTTTGTTTCTTGGTTTATGAAGAATAAAAAGATCAAACCTTGGGATCAGACATCGCTTATATATTCACGACTCTCGCGCTTCACAGCCTCACCTCGCTTGCCAGCCTTACCAGCCAGCCCGCGCACAGCCCGTGTTGCGAGCGAGACGAGACTGCATTGGGTACAGCCGGAGCGCCGAGGAGGAATCTCCACGGCCACGCCCGCCCTACTAGACGGGCAAAAATGCTTTTACGCAAATGTGCTGCTGGGTCCCCAGATACGGCAGAGGGCGAATGGCTCTCGCAGTCGCCGGCGACGCTGGTTGGTTGGCGGGCAGCCCGAAAAAAAGCCCCCCCGGTAGCCTCTTGCGGCAAGACCAATGACATGTTGTTCTAGCCGGGGCGAATTGGGCCAATTCTCGAGACACAATTGTTGCCTGGCTGTATTCGTCAGACAGCCTCGCATCCCCGGCGGAACTGTGGGCGTTGGCTGGTCCAGGGGATTGGGAGCCAATGGGAGAGTTTGAAAAGTCCGTCTATACGGGACGGGAGAGAAAGGATGGCGTCAGACCGGAGCAACGTCCTGTTTAAACACGGCGATTTAGGGGTCATTCAGCTCATTAGCGTAGGCGTTGCGCAGCCTCGCATGACCCCCAGCGTGGTCAGAACCGGCAAGTCAGGGCGCGGATCGGCGGGGTCTAGATTGGGGCATGTTTTTGCTTCTTCAAGGTGGTTTTGAGAATGACAGGCTGCCATTGAAAGCGCGAATTCCGCCTTGGGGACGAGGTTTGTTTCTTCTTCACACCCTCTCCGGCGACATTCTTGGTGCCCCTTTTTGCATACGAGCGCATGGCGACGTTGCGCGAACCAGAACAGGGATCAAGACATGCGCAGTCGGGAAGTGGTGATTGGTACGTTGCGGTGCAGCCGCGGCTGATGCCTTTTCCTGCAGGCATGCAATCAAAAAATAGGTAATTCGGGGCAGCCGTTCGAAATGTTCCTAAAGGGGCAATTGTACCAATAACACCGTAAGATGTTGGGCAAGTTCCAACACACAACCCAAGTTTCACAATACGACCGAAAGGGTTGTTGCCTGATAAAAATAGACAGTCTCGGTGAGTGGCGGACAACAGGCACGGGGCGACAGGCAGATGTTTGCCTGATCTTGGTGGATGCCTGACGGTCATTTCGCTGTCCAGCCGTATGTAGTAACTAGGAGTGGCGGTGCTCCGGCACGGCATGACTGTATTCGGAGCCACGGCCGGACAAGAAACTAGTTTGTGTGGCAGGGCTGGTGGACTGGTTGGCTCTGCCGACTTGCGCCGAGTGTTGATGAGCCGGCGGTTGAAAAGAGTGACTCAGCGTCGTCATTTTGAAGAAAAACAAGGCGATTTCATCGTAGGCTCGATCCGGTCAGTGCCACGTGCCGGGGACCTCTTGGAGATGACGACGTAGACGCCAAAGGTGTCGAGAAAGCCCTGCTGATCATGTTTAACTGGTTTTTACCTCTAGGTTAGTGATTAGTGCCTTCACCTTGTGCCTGCGAAGCAATGGCTTCCTCCTCCATTTTCAACAGATCTTGCACAAATTCTTGGTCGGAGATTTTGCTATGCACTGTTCCTCTACGCTTATTTTTCTCACTCATCGCTTGGTGATTGCATGCTAATTCTGAAAATGGACAAGTTCGCATGTAAGAGCGTGCAAGTAGTGGCTTGAAGCGCTCTCGTGCAACTGCACCCGACACATGTTGGCTAACCACAACCTGAGGCTAGACGAGTTCTACTAGTTAATGATGTCCTTGATTCAACTACTCATATCTAGACAATTATTCTCTTCTTCTTTCCGTTTTATACAGTTCAACGGCATAGCCGGCGCTCGTCTTGCATCTTGTCGACGCCACGCCTTTAATTAAGAAGCAAACATGTTCGACTGCAGGTGCGCCAAGCCAATCAAAGTACCTTGTGTCCAATAGTATTACATACACAATGAAAACTTTTGCTCTCAAAGACTTGCTCTTAATTGAGCTGACCTTTTTACTTTCAGCTAGCCCGCAGAGGCGGCAATGTTTAATTACCTTGTGCATTCTCACCTAAATTCTGCCGTCTTTTGCAGCTCGTCGCGTGGTAATGCCATTGCGCCTAACATAGAATAGGCCGACCCTGCCGTCTATTCTCGATTTACCAGCATTCATAATTTCTACAGAAATTATGCAAAAGTCGTCGACATTGGTGGTCTGCTGCAAGTCATTGCGCCCGATACTCCGTACGTCGTTGCAGCGGGCAGAAACCAATCATACTTTATCGATACTCGTTTTGCTGCAGAGACTGGCATCATCATAGTGCGCTGAGATAAACCTGTTTCGGCCACTCTTCCCATGCAGGCGTTTTTTCATGTGTTTTTGTCAGGTATTTAAGCAGAGCATTATCCAGCCCTTGCCGTTCACATGTCAAAACTGTTGCGGCAAAACAGAATCATGCCACTCAAAGACCGTATTCTCGATCAAGGCATGAGCTACATACCGAATTCGCTTCATTTCTAATAGATATGCCATCATTGGCTATAAATGGCCTGATCTCCGTGCATCCACTGCGATGCATCATCGCATACACTACTGTGACTGGCTGGCCCGCTAGTCCGCGACTTTAGATGAACGGATCTGCCCGTTGCAATCGCAAGTGTATTATTGCGAATTTGATATTTTCATGTGTCAAGGTCTGCATTATCTACAGACACGCGACGATGATGATGAAATGACGGTGGGGTTCTCAGGGCTATATGATGGTGAGACCACGTTGGAATCTTTGAGAAGCTTTAAATGAACAAATCGCCCAGCAAGCAGCTGTCCTGCATCGAACCCTTAGCGAAACCATTTTCTACAACGCGCCATTCGACTGCTCCTCGGTCGATCTTGGAGACGAGCATTTTGATTCATTTTCTCAATAAAGGCCCACGATGCCATCACGCAAAACAGATGAGGGTGACAGAAGCCCTTCCGAAGACTCGTCTCCCGAGAGCGTCGTAACATCGCTGCCTTCGGTTCCAGTGACTGTCGAAAGGCGGCCATTCATAGAGGCGGACGACGACGAAAGGCTGCCACATCCAGGTAAATGCCGCAAGTACTGTCGGCTGCCAACTCACCATACGCTGAACCAAAGATCAAACTAGGAACTACTAGAGCCAACACTGCACCGTCATACGAACAACCTCACGGCACAACTATTGACGACTGGAGCGAGCAGCACAAAAATTCAACCGTGCGTAGTTGGCCAAACGAAATTTGAACTTGGTCGGCTCCCATGTTCGGTGCAATGTACTCTGACGTGTAGTCTTTTTCAGGTCCTCCAGCAGCACCTCGACTTCTTTGACCGAGTAAGCCGGATACCTCTCGCGACAAGTTGGCGCCCACTGACGTGCGCAACACCAGGACAAGGACGGGATTATTTGGCCTTGCGACACTTATATTGGCTTTCGGAGACTGGGTTTCAGCATTTGGTTCTCCTTGGTCTCCGTTCTCATCATCCACGTCAACATGTCGTATGCGACGCTGAAGAGCTACATCCCGGACCCCTTCTTTCGCATTCACCTGGACAACATCCACAAGGCCAAGCATGGCAGCGACAGCAATACATATGACACGGAAGGACGGTTTAGCCCGCAAAAGTTTGAAGACATATTTTCGAAATACTCGACCGACAAGGCGAGCTTGACAATTGGGGATATAAGTAACCTACTCAAAGGCCAGCGGCTGCTGTCTGATCCTATCGGGTGGGGAGGAGCAATTTTCGAGTGTGAGTAAACCTGTTTCTCGCTCAAGAAAAACAAACCCTTTTTCTTACCGATGGGGGAATTTGACACCATTTATGAATCATTAATAACAGATATAGGGGGCGTCACATACCTCATGATCTGGCCAGAAGACGGAAGGCTGAAAAAGGAAGATATCCGCAGGGTGTATGACGGGAGCTTATTCTACCACATTGCCGCAAAGTGCCAAAGGGCATCTCGCTCATGAGCACGATACAGTACCATAGCAGACAGGTCGGAAAGGTGCTACAACACACTGGGCAGACAAGAGGTTTCTTGTAGGAGCGCCTCAACGCTATCGCGCGAGTATGTCGTCAAGTCCGCAAAGGATGGACGGAGAAGACGACGGAGCGTTCAACACGACTTGCATTCCCCGGCAAACCTTGTATATGAAAGCAGAATTCAACATTTGAGTACATTTTACGATTCCACTGTAGGTGAGTACATGGTTTCTCTGCTCCTCCGTAGCTGCGGCGGCGAGGTCCGATTTGCGTGTTAGTCCATCACTATTCGCCATAGCGGTACTGCTAGTTCTTATCTGTCCACCCATGATTCGGTCAAATTTGCAGCCTATCATCGCGCTCAATTAAAAGCGTTGCACTGAATTCAAGGCCACTGCATCGGATGTACGGAAAGTAGCCAGAAGTATGGGGTGATTTGGCCAATCAAGACGTCAATGACATCACGAGCTAGCTAGCCTCCCCCCCCGTTGCCTGAGAGCAGAGCGCAGCACCTGCATTCAATCTTGCTTCCTCTCGTGGCAGCTTTTGCTTGACTTAAAAAGTCTAACCATTGCTTTCATCTCGGCGGCTACCGAAACCGCATCTCTGTCCAGCGGCTCTGCTACCCGCCATCATCATGCCTACAGAGAAGCCATCCTCGAGGTTCAGTCACCTGCCTCGCGCAGCAACCGACGCCCTGAAATGTCCAGTCACCGGCCAGGTATTGCTCTCGCTGGCTCAGTATAACAAAGGATCCGCGTTTCCCAACAATGAGCGAAAAGAATTCAAGCTGCATGGATTGTTACCGCCCAAGATCCAGACTCTCGAGGAACAGGTTGATCGAGCGTACACGCAGTACTCTAGCTGTGGCGATGACCTGGCCAAAAACACATTCATGGCGAGCATGAAGGCGCAAAACGAGGTTCTGTACTACAAGGTCCGTCGCATGCTATTTTCTCCTTGTCTGTGGCATGGGACGCTCACACAGGTGGCGGCGCTAGCTGCTCGAAACGCACCTCAAGGAAATGTTTAGCATCATTTACACGCCTACGGAAGGAGACGCTATTCAAAACTATTCGCGGCTGTTCCGGAAACCAGAGGGATGCTTTCTTAATATTCGCGACCAGGATTCGATTGAGCAGAGCTTGGCTGCCAATGACAATGCAGAGGATATCGATTACATTGTCGTCAGTGACGGTGAAGAGGTAATGCAGCGCAAGAAGGCCAGGATGGTTAACGAACCTACTAAGGTGTATCACAGATTCTAGGTATTGGAGATCAAGGCGTCGGTGCCATTCTCATATCAGCTGCGAAACTGGCCATTACAACTTTGTGCGCTGGTATTCATCCCTCGCGTCAGCTGCCCGTCGTCCTAGACTGCGGTACGAATGTAGAGTCCCGCTTATCCTCTCTTGAAACGGAACTTTGAGAGTCTAACACACGTCTCTAGAACGAGGAGTTGCTGAAGAATGAACTTTACCTCGGTTTGCAGGAGCGTCGCGTTCGTGGGAAAGAATACGACGACTTTGTGGATAAATTCGTCCGATCCGCTCGCAAGCTATATCCAAATGCGTACATTCACTTGTAAGTTTGTCCGACATGTGCCGTCTTTTGAATCTACGCTTAACCGGTGCCATTTACTGATTTGTCAAGTGAGGACTTTGGCCTCCCAAATGCCCGGAGAATCCTCGACAGGTACCAGTCCGAGATTGCATGCTTCAATGATGATATTCAGGGCACTGGGTGTGTCACCTTGGCTGCTATGCTAGCTGCTATTCAAATCAGCGACGTTGGCATCAACGACGTCCGCGTTGTCATCTTTGGCGCGGGGACTGCCGGGATGGGCATTGCGGACCAGCTCGCCGATGCCATTGTCGCACAGGCAGACAAGTCTAAAGAAGACGCACGCAAGCAAATTTGGTCAGTCATGCTGGTTTCTGCTTCATCAACCTGGAAACGGCCTCGAGGTTCTCTCTCTTTTTGTCCTCCACCGCCAGATTCTCCATGCGCCGCATCACGGGCCAAAGTCGGAAGACGGTTAGCTAACCAGGCCCTTTGCGCAGGTGCATTGATAAATCTGGACTCTTACTCCAATCACAAGGCGATGATTTAAATCCCGCCCAGGTTCCGTTTGCAAGGGACAATAACGAGTGGCCAGCCGACAAGAAACACGACTTGCTTTCCGTGATTGAGCATGCCAAGCCTCACGTCCTCATTGGCACATCGACCAAGCCAAACGCCTTTACCGAAGACATTGTTCGCGAAATGGCAACGCATGTCGAGCGGCCCATCATCTTTCCCCTGAGCAACCCGACCCGTTTGCATGAAGCCAAGCCGCGCGACCTCTTTCACTGGACCGACGGCAAGGCTCTCGTCGCGACGGGCAGTCCGTTTCCTCCCGTCGAGCACGGGGGCAGGAAATACGACATGGGCAAGTGTCCAACTCTGCTGCCAGCAAAAATCACAAGACACCATATGCTAACCGCCCAACTTTGATTCTAGCTGAATGCAACAATTCTACTTGTTTTCCCGGCATCGGCCTCGGCGCCGTCTTGTCCCGCAGCCGGCTCGTGTCCAAAAAGATGCTGGTCGCGGCCGTCGAAGCACTCAAGGCCAAGTCGCCCGCTCTCGAGGATCCTACGCGTGCGCTGCTGCCCGACATCGAGGACGTCCGCGACGTCAGCGTGGAAATTGCGGCTGGCGTGATTCGCTGTGCGGTGGAGGAGGGTCTCGCGCAGGAAAGGGACATTCCGGGCGACGGTGAAGAACTCAGGGAGTGGATTCGCGCTCAAATGTGGGATGCGGTTTACCGGCCCCTGGCGAAGCAGTGAGGTGGTGACAAGATGGGCGGCGTTACGTGCATCTTCGCCGGATGTCAGGGATTAATTCGGTATAAGAAGCAAAGTCAAGTCACTGAAGCATTGTCATGAAGCAAACGATTTCTGTGTTTGGCCAACTACTGGGCGTATCAGCAAGAAACTAGCAAGAAACTCGATACACAGTACACCAGGATGGTGTCTGACTTAGCAACAACATGACGCCGCTTGTGAGGGCGCCAGCCTACCATAATTGCCACATCTGGTCGCCCATGGCAATGAGCCGATTGAAGATTTCATCTCGAATCAAAACCGCCGTCATGTAATACTCATGCCCATCCTCCGTCTCAATAACCAGGCCGTCAACGATTTGCTTCTTCAGCGACCACCCAATAACCATCTTACTCGGCCAAGCGAAGCCGCCGACTTTCTTAATCGCCTTGATGTCCGAAATCAAAATAGTCCAGGCCGGAGCTGCGCCGTCCCCGTCCTGCGACCAGCTCAGCGCGGGCGTCGTCGCAGTCTCCGTCAAGTACGCAAAGCCCTTCTTGCCCTTGTGACGGGCTTCGAAGCGGACAGGACCAACATCGGGGGACTTTGCGCTTTGCTTAACCACACCTACCCTCTCCTTCGCGTGGTTGTCTCCG
The DNA here is from genome assembly GCA_030777785.1 of Beauveria caledonica. Taxonomy (NCBI): domain Eukaryota; kingdom Fungi; phylum Ascomycota; class Sordariomycetes; order Hypocreales; family Cordycipitaceae; genus Beauveria; species Beauveria caledonica. The sequence continues at coordinate 4,843 of JAPFSE010000136.1, read as the reverse complement.
GCGAATGCCTTTACCCGATCGGCCGCCAGAGCTGTTGAGACACCGCCCTTGACTGTGCCTTTCAACATGTCCAACGCTCTACGGCCCTTGCCTGGTCGTTTGGTAACTTTCTGCTCACTATCCGATGCGGCTTCTTCTTGGTGCGCAAGCGCGTTTTCGCTGGTAGGGCCTATATCCCAGCAGTGTTAGTTCTTTCCGTCGTCAGAAGCTCTGCTCAGCATCTGCACTTACCAATATGCTCTTCCCCTTGTTTCAGATGGGGCTTTTTCTTTCCAGCTACCGCGTCTGGGTCTGGCGGCGCGGGAATCGGTGCCTTGTTCTTCTCCCCAATACGCAGAAGCGTGATGGCGAGCTGAGCATTCGTTGGAACGCCTCTGAGAATTGAGTTTCGCAGCTCGACAAAGTGCTGCCATCGTGGATAGGTGTCCTCTAGCATCTCGACCAGTCGATCCAGTAACGGCTTGCCAAAAAGCACGAATCCAAGCGCAAATCCCGACATTTTTGTCAGCATATAGGGAGTGGTGTAGAATGAGGCTAGAACAATGGGCAGTAACGGCGCCGCGAGTCTAAATTTTGAGCGGGATTGATTGAACGGGGGTGTTTGGTTCAAGGCATTTCCAAAACGCTCCCACGTATCGACAAGGTCTGTGATTGCGTGCATAAAAGGCCGAGTGCGCTGCCATACCATCTTTGAGGCCGGCTGCTGCGTTTCGTTGTGGGCTTTGGTAGGGTCCCCTTCTGCAGCGCTCGCTTTCGCTTCCGAAACTTTTCCTATCAACTCCTCTGCGCCTGGTGCGAGACTGTCGTCGTTTTTCTCGTCATGGGTAGGGTCCCCGATGGTGGTGCTGAGAGCGACCTGTCCGTAACGTCAGTCTACCAGGGTCTGTGGTCAATTCCAAGTTGCTGCTTACCGATCCGATGGTGTTGACAAAACTGTGAGCTTCTTGCTCTACAGCCTCACCCGCCACATTTTCAGGCGCACCTTTCAAGGTGTCATCGGTCGCGGCGAACCCTGCGGCAGGCGTCTGCTGATGTCCGGTGCTGGAATCAATGACAGAGACGGGTGCGGGTGGGAACGCTACACCTCGCCCACGGGGCGCCAGTATCAAAGCAATGATGAATAGTACCATAGTAGGTACTAGTAGGTCCAGAATCCATGCGCACAAATACAAGAGAAAGAAGACTAGGGTGCGACTTCGCTCGTTCCATGAACGTAGGCGGGCGACATGGTTCCAAGCAGAGCACAGTGGTACCACGACCGAGACGTAGCATCGCTCCAACTGAGCGCGTAGCTTTTCGGGAGAGAATTCCTCTTCATCCGCAATGTTCATATCTAGATTCGCGAGTGGCGGCTGCTCGATTCGTCGGACTCGGAAGGCTTGCTTGTTGAAACGGCGCAAAAGAGCCCATAGATACTCATTCTCGATACCCTGCACAATGGGTTGAAGCTTGCTCCTGTCCTCTTCGTTCCATCCCAGGTCTAGCACCTCACTGTAGTCGGCCTCGCGGTGATTGACTCGATATTGATTGGCGTTGACCGAAGTTTGGTTTGCGAGCGCGTGGCTCTGGGTAGGTTCGGACTCATCAGTAACAGAACTGGCGGCCGTTTGCTGGTTGAGCAAGCTTTGGTCTCGAGGTGGCAGCTCATTGTGAACTACTAGAGCCGGGGCTCGTAGTATCTCCGAATTCGAGGTTTCCATGACTGGTATTAGACATGGGATGTTTTAAACATGTAGAATTGGCTAGGGGACTTACTTGTACTTGCAACAGGAAATCGTCAGTAGCCAACGTCATGGATTTACGCCACCCCACCCCCCTCGGTTTGTAGCTCAGTTTCCTGCTTGCTGCGATGCAAAAGATCGAATAAGAACCTGTTTATTGGGATATTAAATGGGGCCGTGACGGTTCCTGTATTTATTACTCCGTCGTTATTTTTAGCACTTTGCATAATTACTTTGCGAAGTAAGGCTGACGCCACAAGCGCAGCGATCTACTCGTCCACGTATCGTCGGCAAATGCGTCGACGTCTAAGCAGACGTGCCTCGGACTTATAATCCAGCAAATGCGCCATTAGTACTGAAGATGTCTACAAATAAAGTTATTCCTGGACAGTAATCCACAGCAAGTTTAACACGTTTGAGCGGAAAAGCATCTCTAGAGCAGGTGATAGCCGACAACCTGGCGCCAACTGCTAGCATTCCGTAACACGTAGGGGATAAAGTTTGTCTACGGCTTGAAAACGGTATACCACCTAATTATAAAAATAGAGCAGTCTTATATATATAGAAACAACTGAAGCTAATGGTATTACCGTGTAGTTTGGCTAGGTCGCCTGAATTTGTCGCAAGCAGGTATTTAGAGGGTTTGAGGGCGGTGATTGGTGGAGATGAATTGCTCGATTGAGCCTCATTGCTGTGACGGCTTCACAACCATCACCACTTCACTAGCACATATTAGTTTTTGGGACACGAAATCCTGCCCGTGCGCGAAAATGGCAACCACCCTACCACCTGCTTACCTTTTCCATCACAATTACCTGGCAGACAGCACCAGATCAAAGGAGCTCAGCCAAAGCTTGAGCAGCTCTTGGCGAGGTGGTGACAAATGTATTTTGCTGGGGAATCGGTGTCTGAGACCACTCCGAGGTGTGCTTGGCTCAGACAGACCAGGTAATGGGGGGGAGCGGTAAGGCCGGCGGCGACGGGACAATAAATCGAGCAGGTGATGGCATGAGAAATGTTCGTATCGAGTAATATGGGCCATTTATTTTCAGGATTGCGTCAACCGGAAGCTCAGTTGACGGATGGCGCGGCTAGCACACAATAGCCTGCTCGGATCGCCATCTGAGAGGCTGATTCGTGCTGCCGCTATCCTCGGGCTAGGCAACTACCCCAGTCTGCCAAGTACGGCCAACATTGCATCTCGCATGCGAGCGGAAAGACGAGGTAGGCTGTATAAATCAGACTGTCACAATAGACAAGGCCACCCCGCGCCGCGGAGACGCTGCCGACTTTTCATTGACTAAGAGAAACCCAAGATGGCTCATGTAAAAAAAAAGGCGTCTGCCAGAGGCTGCGACACAGCCTGAAAACGGCATTGATGAGCACGCAAGTCATCAAGTGGTGGCCCACAGGAACTCGAAGCTCATACTCCAAGTTATTAATCACAGATTTCAATAGCCGTCAGGGTTACGGGCCATTGCGCTTTTTTCCCAGCAACTTGGGGCAGCGCCCACCTTTCGGCAGCTACCGGTGGGCAAGGTATCACACCAGAAAGGGTATTATTTAAGCTTTCTGCATCCGTAATAGCTTCCAGAACAAACCGAGTTGTACCGAGAATACTGATACAGCGCCTTAATCCCAGAGCCGAGGAAGATTTTCCCATCATGGTGGCCCTTCCCCCCCCCGCTCGGGGTCCTGGCAGTAATAAGATGTACCAGTTAAGATGGCAGAACTGACCAAGCAAAAAAAATCAAGACGAAACCCGGCCGCCGGGACCGGAGCGCGGCGTCGGCGGGGACTTTTTACGGACCCAGGGACAACGTGAACCAACCCGACCTAGCCCGCTCGCTACGGACACACACACACACACACACACACAGTCACACACTCACGCGGTGGAGAGAGCTTGACAGAGACCCAGGGATCCAATCAAGAGGTGCAAGGCGTGGGTATGGGTTTCCATCAGGTCACAGATATGTACGTCGCCGGTATGGAGGGCAAAATTCTCTGCCCATCAAGGACCACCAAAACCAACCCCCGCCCTCCCTCTCCCCCCCCCTCGTAGCTCCGCAGAACCAAGGAGGTATCGGAGAGTGGCAGCGCGTAGCCGTAGGCGGGCAGAGTGAGATTAATAAGACGGCCACGGAGAGGAACATGGGTCCTGGGTCATGGGATCCCACACGTTGACGTAGTGAGGCATTGTTGGAGAAGAAAGAGGCCTGTAGGCTGTAGCTCGCAAGGGGGAGTCGAGAGAGGGGGGAGCGGGCAGCGGAGAGCTTGCGTGGGTTGGCTGGTGGTGCATTTTTTTTTCTTTCCCTTTTCTCTCTCTCGCTCTCGGTTCTTGTGTGTGGGAGAGTGATTTTCCCCTCTTTGTTTTCTTCCGGGTCGACTTTTGTTCTCAAGTGTTCTTTCCCGTGAGGCCTTGGTTTCTGCGTTTGACCATTTTGCTCCCACACACGGAAAACTTTTGGCCAGACAGATAACAAGGCCATTCTCTCTCTCTCATACACACACAGAGACGGACAGTCCTACACGTTGACCCGTTGCCAAACCTAGTATTGCTGCCATGGCCAACAACAAGTTTCGTCTCGCCGTGCTCGAGTGCGATGTCCCCTTCCCGGGCGTAGTCGAACTCCGGGGCTCCTACGGGGACATGTTCCGCGACCTGCTCGCCGAGGGCATGCGCGGGCTGCGCGGCGCCGACGCGCAGACGGAGCTCGAGGTGACCAAGTGGGATGTCGTCAGCGCGCACGTGTACCCCGTGTTTGAAGATTTCGACGGGTTGATGATTTCCGGAAGCAGTGAGTTCGGGGCCCTCCTCCTCCCCCTCTGCCCGTCTTCATACAACAGGGACAAGAAAAAAAAAAAAAAAAAAGACTGACCGGACAGAGCACACGGCGTTTGAAAATACGCCCTGGATCGTGGCGCTCGTCGACTACCTCTCAGACTTTTTCAAAAACTCGCGCAAGCCCATCGTGGGCATCTGCTTCGGACACCAGATTATCGCGCGCACGCTCGGCGGCCGCGTCGAGGTCAGCCCGGGCGGGTGGGAGAATTCAGTGACGCGAATTGACCTCAACGCCACGGGCCAGCGGTTTTTCGGCGTGCCGTCCATTGTAAGC